>ML427561.1:0-18794 GCA_005239525.1 Nicotiana knightiana
TAAAATCCTATATTACTTGTCGACCACGTACACTTGCGTGTGCATTGGGAAATCTAGCAACAATAGGCAGCATCAGATAAATACCATCAACATGGGCGGTCATCAATTAAAGCTACGTAATACTTATGGGAAAATCATTTAAATCGCAATGTACGACTCACGGGCATGCTTGACACCAACATATAGATATTCCAATTACTTATTAGACAATTATAGGGCTAGATTATACTAGTTTTTGTCACATAGGCATTGTATGAAGGAAGATATAGTATAACGGTTGGAAAAGAAAAAGTCTTCATTTAAGTCAATTAAGATCAAATAAGAAACAAGGAATGCTAGGCACGTACTTCTAATTTGAGCAGGAAGAGATGAAACTAGAAATCAGGAATTCAGATATAACAAGTTCAATTCATATACGGGGAACATAAGGACCTAAAATACCTAAAGAGCAATCTATTTGCAAATAATTCCAAGTACGCACTCGTCTCCTCGCGTACGCGGACTACAATCAACATAAAAGACTCAATCCTAAGGGGTAGTTCCCCCATGCAAGGTTAGGCGAGATACTTACCTTGACTGTGCTAATCAACTCAAAACCACGCTCTTGCCACGAGTATCCAACTCCGGGTGGCCCAAATCTAGACAATTAGATTGCATAGTGTAAATATCATCTCAAGGAAACAAAATAACTAATAAGTTCAAAGCTAATACGCGAAATTAGGAAATTCGCCCAAAACGTTCTCCGGCCCCACGTCTCAGAATTGGGTAAAAATTATATTCTCCGGACATCCATTCACTCACGAGTCTAAACATATGAAAATCTCTCAAATCGGAGGTCAAAAACCCAATCAAAACTCAATAATTTTGTCTATAAAGTTAATCAAATTTTCCCCAAATCTTCAACCCAAATTCGAATTCTAAGGACCAGATTTAAGTTAGAATCATGGAAATTAATCTAAGTAGGTTAAAAATCACTTACCCAAGTTACCCAGGTGCAAAAGTCCTTAAAACAATTGCCCTTCCCGAGCTCCAAAATTCGAAATGGTGAAAATAGGCATAGGCCCTCGAATCTAATATAATTTCCTAGCAATTTCCGCATTTGCGTCCCTGGGACCGCACCTGTGGTCCCGCACCTGCGGAAATACCATCGCAGGTGCGAAAACCCACTAAAAGGCCTGGGGTCGCACCTGCGGTCAATTGGCCGCACCTGCAGCTCCACATCTGTGGAAAACAAACCGCACTTGCGAAGACTGGGTGATTGGGCAAAGTCTACACATGCGTGTCCGCACCTGTGGAAGGTCCATCGCAGGTGCGAGACACCAGAACCAGCAATGGTTCAGCTGTCTTCCAAGTTCTAATATCACCCGATGAGCATCCGAAACATACCCGAGGCCCCGGGACCCCGTCAACCACACACACCAGTCATATAACCTAACACGGATTCGCTCGAGGTTTCAAACCACATAAAACAACACTAAAACGATGAATTAAACTAAAAATCCGTGAAATTCCTCAAAACTTCTATAAACATTAAGTTTTGCCTTTAAGGTCCGAATCACGTCAAACTAAGTCTGTTTCTTACCAAATTTCACAGATAACACATATAAATCATATCGAACCTTTACCGGGCTCCGGAACCATGATACGGACCCGATATCACAGGTTTCACCTCAAATTTTATTTTCAAAACCTTTATATTTTTAAGAAAACTATTTTATTTAAAAATTCATTTTTCAGACTTGGGACCTCGGAATTTGATTCCGATATCACGGGACCGTCAAATCATGGGTCCGGGTCCGATTACCAAAATCGTTGACCAAAGTCAACTTTATTCAAATTTCTAATAAAAAATTATCATTTTTATCAGTTTTTCACATTTAGGCTTCTCGGCTACACGCCCGGGCTGCGCACACAAATCGAGGTGAGATAGAAGGAGGTTTTCACGACCTCGGAACATAGAATTTTCTAGAAAATACGGGATTACCTTTTGGGTCATCACAGCTATCCTCGAGGGAATATAGGCTGCAGACCCCATCGACATCAGTTCCCACGCCATCCTAAATGCGAATTTGGGCGTCGACCCCGAAGATAGCGTCCACAGAGTCGTTCGACCATCCAGTCAAGATACCAAGGGCGGCGAATACGGCGGAGTCAACCTTCAATTAATATTTGAAATGTTGTAGGCTCAACAAGCTGCCATAGCGCAACTCAAAAATCATAACCGCGCACCGAGTATGACTGAACACGAGCCCTCCCTGGAAGTTGTTCATAAGGCCGAACCAGTACCAGAGAGGTCAAATGTGAATGAATTGGGGACTGACCCTGTTACACCCCATGTTTTCGTACGTGAGAGTACGTCGTAAGTCAATTGACGTAATCTGAGAAACAAGATCATATTTGGAAGCATATAAAGTAAGTTAATCATGTTACCTTGGAGGTTACAAATATTTAAGGTCATTAATAACGAGTACCAATAGGGTTGGAAATCTTAGAAGCTAAACCAATTGAAGAAAATAAGTTTCGTCGAAAGTCGACAAGTTTGGAATGTTATAACATGTACTTTAGGCTGAGACTATGGTTATTAACATGATAAGGAGGTTATGCTATGAGTTATTTTTGTCTTATTATAGTTTGTACTATGTTTTGAAGTCAAGCAAGTTGTGGAACAAAAGTTGGCAAAGGTCTTTTCACAAGTTACATTCATAATGCGCTGAAATTTAGGTCAAATGTAGATGAGCTTTTCTCCCAATATACTTGGAATTAGGGGATTATCTACCTACCAAATTCAAAATCTATGGGTCTAGTTTCTAACGCATTTAACCGTTCATCAATACGACATCATAGTAGAGATATATTCATGTTTTCACGAGACTGCACAAAGCAGCTCCCATGGGACCCACAAAGCCGGTATAAACTCCAGCTTGTATTTAAGTCAATTCTAAATAGTTTTCACTCATTTTTTTCGTCAAAAACAGTTCCTAAAACCCTCCTAAATTCTCTACAATGGTTCCGCCATGGTTCTAGGGTGAAAACCTAAGATAAAAACATGAATCCAACGCTAGAAACACTGTGGTGCTTGCTAGACCGTAGTTCTTCATCTTATGGCTGTTCGGAGGGTTCTTCACAGTGAAGTAACCTCAGGTATCGTCTTGTTCTTATTGATAAGGTAATAATCAGTCACTCCTTCATACATATTATATTTTCAAGGTGAACTACAAGTGTTTACACTCCAACTTGAACACCAAACGTTGATTCAAGAGGAGAATACAATACCTATAGTGTTTTGGTGTCATTGAGGATAATTGTGGGTTGTGTTTGGCCGAAATTTCAAGTGGTTGATACTGTCTAAGGTGAGTATGACAGCCTAATAATTGTTCTTAAGCTTTCTTATATGTTGGTTAAGTTTTTAGGATAATAAACTACAGGATAATACTTGGATTAGCTTAAGTCACTTCTATGGTGTTGTATTTCCATTGAGGGTTGTTGTAAGCTAAATATAACTTTTATTTCAACTTGAAGATACTTTAGGAGGTATGTGTATTGTGTTATTTCAGGTGCTTAATGGTATCTTGATGTTGATTAAGTTAAATGGTTGGACTAGACATGAACTGGTGAATTAAGTTGCAAATTGAAGAAAGTTGGAGTTGTGGATTGTTTCCTTTGTTATAAATATATGGTATAAGGATGGAATTATTGATGAATTACTTCATTATCATATTAATGATTTTGTTAAGTTAATGTAAGAAGTCTATAAGGGGTGACATGGGTTATACGAATTCCGATCGAGCTTGCCGCTCAAAATGATTATTGAACTAATCAGAGAGCTTATTGTGAATTATATTGTTATTTTTTGGGATTTTTGGTGACTTTTGGTAACATATGGGATGTAATAAAAATAGGGGAGGTGTTGTACGTTTTCTTGTAGAATATTGGTTTTGAAATATGAGAGTTACAATGCTTATATGATGATGATGAAGTCGGGTTACTCATTGTAGACGTAAGAAGATCATATTGAGCTTTGTTGACGATTGGAGAGAAGATTGAAAAGGTATGATAAGGCACTTCCTTCATTCTTTTGGCATGATCTAGAGTGAAACGGACGTAAACTATACGTTATTTCATAATAAATCTACTCCTAGCAACTAAGGTTGTCCATGTTGTTCTTTCCTTACAAAGTTATTCTAAGAAAGTATGTATGATCCTTGAGTCCTAGTGAAGTTCATATTGATGGTATGATGTCCATAATGTTAATCGAAGTTGAAACTACCTTACGTCACTCCAAAAGGTTTAGAGCAAGATTCCATGAGTTCAGCATGCATTATATATAGTATCTATTTTACTCTATCGAGTTGCGCTATAGTCGGCCGGGTACAGCACCTATTGTGAAATCACTGATCAGTTGGATTTACCGAGCTCCACGTGGCCGGGTACGATTATACCGAGCCTTATTATGGCTAGGTATGTTTTTACCGAGTCCTCTTTGAGGCAGGGAATGATATAATGATGATGACACCCACAGAGGCGGATGTTTTTAAAAGATTATGTATGTATATATATATATATATATATCATGCATTTCATGTCACTATCTCTTAGAGGCTCTCAGATGCTACAGGTTGTATCTCTTATATCTCGCTTTACATTACTATTCTTATTTATGATTTTTTGTCTTACATACGTAGTACTTTATTCGTACTAACGCCCTTTTTCCTGGAGACGTTGTGTTTCATGCCTGCAGGTCCCAATAGATAGGTTGACAGTCCTCCTAGTAGGCTATCAGCTCAGTGGAAGGTGTTGTTGCACTCTAAATGCTCCGGAGTTACCTATTTGGTCAGTATGATTGGGACATGTATTCACTGGTATGGCGGGACCCTGTCCCGGCCTATATGACATTTATGTAGTCTTAGAGGCTTGTAAACAGATGTCAGATATATGGATACTTGTATGGCCTTGTCGGCCTATGTTTTGAGTTTACAAATGATCATATCAGCCTTATAGGCTCGTATATCACATGTATAAGTTTTTATATAATGTTGGGTCATCCTATGTCTAGTATGCACTTATATTTTATTTTGGTTTTCTCATGACGACCCTTTTGGCCCATTTACCCATGATAGTATGATAAGAAATATATGTTATATTGGTATTCGGTTGAGTAAGGTACTGGGTGCCCATCGCAGCCCTCCGGTTTGGGTCGCGACAGACCCCGCCATTATGAAAATGCTCGAAAAGCTCGCAAAGCGAATTAAATCAGGGGACAAGAAGATTGAGGCAAATGATAAAAAGGTAGAAACATATAACCCCTAATTTGATCAAATTCCAAGGGCACCATCGATTCCGAAGGGTTTGGATTCGAAGAAGTTCGTGCAAAAGCCTTTCCCCTAAGTGCGGCTCCTAAGCCCATCCCAAAGAAATTCCGATTCCATAAATTCCCAAGTATAATGGAACCACCGACCCCAATGAGCATGTCACTTCTTACACATGCGAAATAAAGGGGAACGATTTAGAAGATGATGGGATTGAGTTTGTTCGGCAGGAGAAGTTCAGAGAAACTTTATCGAAGGGGGCGATGATATGGTATCATAATTTGCCTCCAAACTCCATTAATTCCTTTGCCATGCTCGCAGATTCCTTCGTCAAAGCACACGCCGGAGCCATAAAAGTCGAGACTAGGAAGTCGAACCTCTTCAAAGTGAAGCAGAGATACAACAAAATGCTCAGAGAGTTCGTATCTCGGTTCCAGATGGAATGTATGGACCTACCCCCGGTCGCAGATGATTGGCCGTCCAGGCTTTTAGTCAAGGGCTGAACGTACGAAGTTCGGTGGCCTCATGACAGTTAAAGAAGAATTTAATCAAATATCCAGTTGTGACCTAGGCCGATGTGCATAATTCCAATCAAAAATCAGGGTTGAGGATGATCATTTGGGAACTCCTTCCGGTTCTGTTTATCCGAACAGGCCCGTCGACAGAATTCAAAGAGACATCGATAGAGAATCACAACGGTCCTGGACGTAACCCCGTTCGAAGTGATCGAATAAATGATCGAGGACAGAGCTCCCTAGGGCTCATGAGTAAGAGTGGTTTCGATAGAAATGACGAGCCCACAGAAGCACCACGACTATTAGAATACAATTTCAATATTGATGCATCAGCTATTGTATCGGCCATTGGGCGGATCAAAGATACCAGGTGGCCTCGGCCCCTACAGGCAAATATCCTAATCAAATGTGCAAATACCATGATACTCATGGTCATAGAACAGAGGACTGCAGACAGCTGAAGGAGGAGGTAGCCCATTTGTTTAACGAGGGTGATGTTCAAAAATTCTTGAGTGACCGAGCTAAGAACCACGTCTGAGACAGGGATGCAAACAGGAAGAACGAACAAGAAGAACCACAACACGTGATCCACATGATCGTTGGGGCGGTCGACATTCCATAGGGACCCGTATTCAAGCGCACCAAGGTGTCGATCACGAGGGAAAAGTGAACTCGAGACTATGTGCCGAAAGGGACCTTGGCTTTCAATGACGAGGATGTAGAGGGGATCTTACAACCCCACAACGACGCACTGGTAATATCTGTTCTTATGAATAAAATTCAAGTTAAACGTGTTTTGATTGATCCAGGTAGCTCAGCCAACATTATTCGATCGAGGGTCGTGGAGAAGCTCGGCTTACAGGATCGAATTGTGTCTGCAGCTCAGGTTTCCTAACGGCTTCAACATGGCGAGTGAAACTACCAAAGGTGAAATTATCTTGCCAGTGAACGTAGTTGGGACCGTCCAATAAACAAAGTTCCATGTTATCGAGGGTGACATGAGGTACAACGCGCTGCTCGGAAAGCCTTGGATCCATAACATGAGGGCAGTACCTTCGGCCCTTCACCAAGTTCTGAAGTTCTCGACACCGGAGGGAGTAAAAATGGTGTATGGGGAGCAACCTGCTGCCAAGGAGATGTTTGCAGTTGGCGAAGTGACACCGGTATCGGCACTCTCATCAGCAAAGGGATTGGAGTAGAAGGGGATGTAGGAGGCCAAATAGAACCCACACACACCGGCCTCAACCCAATTGCAGGAGGAAAGTATCAGTGAGGATGACGACTACTGGATCCCTCGATCCTTTACAATTCCCGATGACTCTGACGCCACCAAGTCAACGGTCGAAGAGCTGTAACAAGTCACGTTGATCGACCACCAGCCAGAACGAAAGGTATACCTGGGCACGGGGCTAACCCCCGAGCTCGGGAACAAACTTATTCATTTCCTTAAATCGAATATGGATTGCTTTGTCTGGTCCTATCTCGTTATGACAAGTTGTAGGCCCCGTAAAATATTTACCTAAACACTTGTAACTTCGTGGTGCAAGTTAGATTTAGGTGACTTTTTGGATTGAACTTACGTTTCTTAGTTAAAGGAAAATGTCTTACAAAAGAGTGTGTTTCTGTGGCCCATTATGCAACCGCATAATCACTCAGCCAATTTTGAGGTCAGTTTTGCGGCCAATTATGCGACCGCATAACCATTCGCGGGCCGCATAATCATCCTTGGACTTTTGCGAAGGGAGGTTATGTGGTGCATTATGCGACCGTAGATTAGGTATTTGAACCGCATACTGGTCGCAGATCTGGACAGAAAATTCAAAGCCCACGAGAGCTACTTTTGCGGTTACTTTGCGGGCTGCATAGTCATTATGTGGTCGCATATGCGACCGTAGATTTGAGTCGGAGGATCCATTTTTTTATTTTTATAACCCAACCCCATTTTGATAAATAACGTTTGGGGCTTCATTTGTGGTGATATTATGATGATTTTAGAGGGAGGTAAGAGCAATATAGAGAGAAAAAGAGGGAGCCTAGCTTTCCAATCACCAAATCTTCAAGAATCAAGGAAGCTAGCCACTAGATTATCCTCCATCCAGGTAATTCCTACTTCTAGAGCTTGAATGCAAGAGGTTAATATTTCATATATATTGTGGGGTTATAAATAGGCCATGCATGTGACACTAAGTTATAGCATGTGGGATTAAAGAACTATTTTGGGTTGTTCTTGTTGAAATTGGTTGAGGGAAGAAAGAATTTCGATTGTAGAACCTTGTAGTCTATTTCACATGTTAGGTGTTTGATGAAATTCCTAAGAGTGTTGCACCATGGGAATCCTTTCTAATTATTAATCGATTTTCGCTATCTTCCTATAGATTATTATTGCTAGAAGTGTTGGTGCGTTGTAGTAACTTAAGGAAAGCTCAAACAAGGTATGTTGGATAAACTTTCTCTCTCGAAATTAAAAGTTCATAATGTTTCCATAATTTAAATATGACCGGCTCAAAATCCGTAATTTCTACATTCCGGGTTATCCCCTGTAATCTCATAAACATGATCATTCCGAATGAGCCTTATATTGAACGATAGATGTTTAAAGTGTGGGTTGCTTATTAAAATGGTATGGCTTTGAGTTGTGGGTTAAATGAAAATTAGTGTACCGATTAGGTAAGGAAAACTCGATATACGTAATACTCCTAACCGCTTGTATGCGTACTAAATGTCTTGGTTGAGTGTTTCTAGTGGTTGATAAACTATAAAGATGTTTGAAAATGAATTAAATGAGCTGCGGAAATAGAGCGTGGACAACATTTATAATTGTGTCTAGTGATGCCTATGAAATGAGGAAATATATGAAACAGATTACGAAATGAGCCTCGACTCAACTGTCTTAAAATGACTTCTAAAAGTAAAACTTACTTAAAAGCTCTATTGAGGTATGTATGGCTTACTCTCTTCTTCTTAGAATCGACTCCTGGTGTCCGAATAATTGGTGTAAGTTCCGGCTTGATCATACTAGAATTGATTGCCTTAATGTGTTGGGTTGAAAGATTTATGTTCCATAATTGTTCTAAATGTTTACCATGTCATCCTGCTATTTGAGAATGTGATTATGGTTTTCCAAGCTCCTTCCCTTATGTTTGCAATGCCTTATATGATAGTACTTATCGACATGGATGATGATATTATTTGAACAAAAAAAAAAGGGAAGGACTTAAATAGTAAAATGTGTTCAAGTTCCAAGAACTACTTAATGAATGAGGCTAATTGTGTCATGTGATGAAATATGGGAAAGAAAGGTGAATTGAGTGAACAATTGAAAGAGGTGATGTCTCAAGTGAGATGGCTTAGCCGATCGGGCCGAGATCGTACACTATGTCGTACACATGGTTGTACTTATGCCAGATTACTGATTATTATTGTGGATATGGGTTATGTCTCACTTGAAATGGCTTAGCCGGTCAGGCCGAGAGTACTCCATGTAAAAACACAGTGGCATTGTGAGTTGTGGAACTTGGCACTAAGATTATCAACCTAAAATGATGGAAAATTGAATCGGAAATTATGTGATCCTTACTTGGTGTTTCTTTTGTATTTCTGTGAAGCACTTATTGATTATTATGGATGCCTTCTCTTTGTTTCACTGTTCATTCTACTAAGATTGGTCTTTGCCTTTACATACTAGTACTATTCGACAATACTAACATCTCTTTTGCCGGTGGCGCTGCATCTTTAATGGATGCGGTGATAGTGGTACGCTCCTTTCAGCTAACTTGGTGATCCCCCACTTCATTTCGGGGTCCTGTGTCATTTGGTTATCGTGTACTTTGTATTTTGAGGTATAGCCGGAGCCTTGTTTTCGGCATTTCAATATTACTCTTCAATTGTAATTAGAGGCTCCGTAGACAGGTTTTGGGTGATGTTGGATATTTGGAATTGAATTAAAAATATTGGTATTTGGCAAATATATTTTTCATCATATCTATAAAAATTGTAATATTCTTGATATTATGGTTGAAACTGCTAACGGAAATAAAATGGAAGTTGTTAATGAAATATTTATTAAGTATGATTAATGGAGTTCATCTCCTCTTTATTCATGAATTAATTTGGGTAGAATGAAATCTAACAGGATTGCTCAGTCGGGTTTACTCGGTTGAACGTCAGTCGCGCTCCTCGGTTTCGGGGCATGACACAACCATCCCACCAGAAATCACTACCCATCGACTAAGCCTGGACCCAAAATTTTGTCCAGTAAAGCCAAAATGAAGGCCCCAGTCCGAGGTTAAGCATGCATTCATCAAGGATGAGGTAACCAAACTTCTCAAAATAGGGTCCATTCGGGAAGTAAAATATTCCGAATGGTTAGCAAACGTAGTGGTAGTTCCTAAGAAGGGAAATAAACTCTGAATGTGTGTAGATTATAAAGACTTGAACAAGGCATGCCCTAAGGATTCTTTTCCTTTGCCGAATATCGATCGTATGATCAATGCCACGGCCGGCCATGAGATTCTCTGTTTTCTCGATGCCTACTCCGGGTAAAACCAAATACAGATGAACTCGGAGGATAAGGAAAAGGCTTTGTTTATCACTAAATATGGCACCTATTGTTACGTAATGCCATTCGGACTAAAAAATGTTGGTGCAACTTATCAACGCCTAGTAAATCGAATGTTCGAAGAACAAATAGGAAAATCAATGGAAGCTTATATTGATGAAATGTTCCCTGTGAGCAGAGGACCATTTGAAACATTTGTAGGAGACTTTCGGTATACTAAAAAGTACAACATGAAGCTCAACCCAGAAAAGTGTGTGTTTGGGGTCGGCTCAGCAAGTTCCTCGGCTCCATGGTATCAAATCGGGGAATGGAGATCAATCCCGAAAAAATCAAAGCCATCGAGGACATCACAGTCGTAGATAATTTCAAGGTTGCACAAAGGTTAACGGGGCGCATAGCCGCCCTAAGATTCATTTCGAGGTCCTCGAATAGGAGTCACCGATTCTTCTCACTGCTTAAGAAGAAGAGTAGCTTTGCATGGATTTCGGAATGCCAATAGGCCTTGGAGGAACTGAAAAAATACCTATCGCGCCCGCCACTGCTTCACACCTCAAAAGTGGATGAGCAACTCTACTTGTACTTGTCACTCTCAAATCTTGGCAAACTTTGTGGCTGACTTTATGCCATCCCTCATACCCGAGATTGAAAGAGAACTATTATTAAAATCGGGTACATCATCGGGGGTGTGGACCCTCTTCCCAGATGGAGCTTCGAATGCGAAGGGGTCCGGGCTAGGTATCGTTCTAAAACCACCCACGGTAATATTATTAGACAATCTATCAAGACTTCGAAATTAACTAACAATGAGGCCGAGTATGAGGCCATGATTGCAGGTCTCGAGTTGGCTAAAAGCTTGGGAGAAGAGGTCATAAAGGAAAATTTTGATTCCCTCCTCATGGTAAATAAAGTCAACAGGACTTTTGAAGTCCGAGAAGACCGAATACTAAGGTACTTGGACAAGCTACAGGTAACTTTACATCGATTTAAAGAATGGACCTTACAACATGTACCTCGAGAACAGAACAGCGAGGCCGACGCCCTTGCAAACTTAGGGTCATCGATCGAAGATGACGAACTTAACTCTGGGATTGTCATATAACTCTCGAGATCGGCGATTGAAGAAGGTCATGCCGAAATAAACTCTACAAGTCTGATCTGGGATTGGAGAAACAAGTACATAGAATACCTAAAGAACGGGAAGCTTCCATCTGATACAAAGGAGTCGAGAGCTCTACATATGAAGGAAGTACTATTCACTTTGTCCGAATACGGAATGCTGTTTAGAAGGACGTTTGATGGACCATTGGAAATATACTTGGGACCGGGGGATACCGACTACTTCCTGCGGGAAATTCATGAAGGCGCTTGTGGAAATCATTCTGGTGCCGAATCATTGGTTCAAAAAGTTATCAGAGCAGGGTACTACTGGGTCGATATGGAGAAGGATACAAAGGAGTTCGTTCGAAAGTGCGACAAATGTCAGAGGTATGCACCAATGATTCATCAGCCCCAGGAGCAGCTCCACTCGGTCTTATCCCCATGGCCGTTCATGAAATAGGGAATGGACATCATCTGCCCTCTCCCATCGGCCCCAGGTAAAGCTCAATTTATTTTATTTATGACTGATTATTTTTCTAAGTGGGTTGAAGCGCAGGCTTCCGAGAAAGTCAGAGAAAAAGAAGTCATAGACTTCATTTGGGACCACATTATATATCGATTCGGGATACCTGCCGAGATTTTGTGTGATAATGGAAAGTAATTCATCGGCAGCAAAGTGATTAAATTTCTCAAGGATCACAAGATTAAAAGAATTTTTTCAACACCATATCATCCCAGCGGGAACGAACAAGACAAATCGACAAACAAAACCATTATTCAAAACCTTACAAAGATATTGGCCGACCCTAATGGAAAGTGGAAAGAGATACTGACCGAGGTTCTTTGGGCAGAAATCACGACATCAAAATCTAGTACGGAGGCTACGCCGTTCTATTTAGTCTATGGTACCGAAGCTCTTATCCCGGTCGAGGTCGGAGAGCTAGCCTCAGGTACCAATTTACAATAGAAGAATCGAATCGCGAGGCCATGAATACGAACCTAGAGTTATTGGAAGAAAAACGCGAAGCCGCCCTCGTTCGATTGGCCGCACAAAAATAGCGGATCAAAAGATACTACAATCGAAGAGCCAATCTTTGACATTTTAAAATCGGGAACTTGGTGCTAAGAAAGGTCACCCTCAACACTCGAAATCTGAATGAAAGAATGGGTCCAAACTGGTAGGGATCGTATCAGGTCCTCCACATCATCGAAAAAGGATCCTACAAGCTCGACATGATTAACGGTGAACAATTAACAAACAATTGGAACGTATCGCTCCCAAAACGATATTATTGCTAATGTACGACCCTTCCATTTTCATTTATATTTTAAACTAACCATTGCAGGTGTTCAATCAGGAACGACGATGGATTTTGAAACAAGTAGTACTTAGGTCTGAAAGCACGCGTTGCACTCTTTTTTCTGTAGACCGGTTTTGTCCCAAATAGGTTTTCCGGTGAGGTTTTTAATGAGGCAACCATTGATCGTGCTAACTTAGAACAACTCAACAGTATCTGAGGCTTCTTTACAATCAACCTCGAATACTGGAGGCATTTCCCTCGAATGTCAACTTTGTTGCAAGGAAATTACTTTGTGACAACGAGGTCTCGATAGGTAAATTTTGTAAGGGCCAAATGGTCGAATGAATTGTTACCATATAGGTTGCTCGATCCCTGACACCAAACATGTAGGCATGTATAATCTTTTATTAAGAGAAGTATTTTTCCTTGCCGATATCTCATGTCTTAGAAAAAATTTTGGTTTTAGGCTCTCGACCTATTGTGCAAACAGGCTTACGGGCCGATCGTAACTGGAGTTTGAACAATTACCCCCATGCTCGGGGACTGCCGTCTGAAATACAGACGGGATAATATTATTAAAATTTCTAGATCATAGGACCTTAAAGGAAACCCTCGATTTTTATAGGCTATGGCCACTCCACTTGGGGACTGACACTTCAGGCAAGCTCGAAGTGAAACAGGAAAATAATCCCAAGAGGAAAGTCCCAAACTAAAAAGGCTACGACCAAATTAACACGTTTCCTCGACATCCGAATTCCGTAATAAAACAGGCCTTCGAATAAGTTCATAAACTGGCTAAAACGGCTATCCTCGGAAAAATTACAAAGGGCTTCAATAATATCAAGCCTTGAAAACTCTAATGAGTACAAAATTGTTCGAACTCTTGAACAATTCCTTATTTTGGGCTAAAGCATTATAGATTTTATACAAATGATAAAAACTTTTCAAGCTGAAAAGGGGAGATTTCCATAAACAATCTTTTTACAAAGACCATATCGTCCTAATACAAAAACCTAAGGCCCATTTTTTGCTTTGAGTTCAAGAGATCGTCTTCGCTCAAATAAAACCTAAAGCTTACCTTACTTCAAGTCCGAGCAAGCACTCACTCGATTGTAAAAATTATACTAGTTCGGTTTTGGTCGAATTGCCTAAACCTCGAACCTATGAATACTATTTCATAAGGCATAAATGAAGCAAAATTTTCATAAGGCAAAAATAAAGTGAAATATCACACGACAAGACAGAAAGGAAAAAATATCTTTATACATATCCAAAAGTTATTTACAAGGGAAATGTTGCCCGATTGGAATTCTATACAAAAATCCAAAATGAAAGATCCTAAGTGCCTAATCTTCTCCAGGAGCAACATCATCACCCTCGGTGTATTCTCCTCTCTCGGACCCTCTCATTCTCCTGGAGTCATCATCATCGGGAGAGGCCAACGCTTTGGCTTCAGCTTCAAGCTCTTTTGCATTTTCGATCTCGGCAGTAAGATCGAAGCCACGAGCGTGGATCTCCTCGAGAGTCTCCCTTCGAGACTGACACTTGGCATACTCAGCAACCCAATGTGCTCGAACCTGAGCAAATTCCTTTCCTCGAGCTTGAGCGGCTTCGACGTCGGATCGGTAGATGACCATAATTTCCTCAGCATCGTCCTTGGCCGTCTCAGCCTCAGATTTGGCCACTGCAAGTTCTGTGACCAGCTTCTCTCGATCGGAGGTTGCTAAACCCAACCGAGTCTGGAACTCCTTGATTTTCTTGGCTTGCACAAACTTCTTCTCTTTCATGTTTTGGAGTTGACTCTCAGTCGAGGTTAGTTGAGCTCGAGCAGCCTCCTTATCTGAGGCAAGAAGGTCCATGTTTCTCTTCCATGCTATGGTCTCTGCCTTCACCGCATCCACCTCCTCACAAAGTTGCCCAATTATATCGAGCTTTTGTTGATCCTGTGGGATCGAATATTAACCACCATGCTCGTATCGGAAAAATTGATCGGGTCCAAGCCTACACTACGATTGAGTAGCGAGGAGGTCGATGCAATAATAACCCAACTAAGGTCGGGATCGAATCCACAAGGAGTTAATGATTGGAATTAGGTTTATATCTAAGTGAGTTACATGTTTTGAATCTAATTTTACTTCCAAAAGTTTGGGTTGATATTCTACTTCTATCTTTACTCTAATGATTGCAATAAATGAGACTAAGGACAATATTTTTGTTTAGGGTTTTTCAAATGTTTAAAGGGACTAGGGTCGTGACTTCTACCTAGGTGGTTATCTAACGGGTTGTAAAATCTAGGGCAAGCTTGATTAGTTGGGGTTATAATATAGCTGTCACACTCGGATACTCACTCTATGCCTCTGATCACGCTCAACTATGTCTAATAAAAGACTAAACGGGCGTTGCAAATATAATCCGGGGTATTATGCCCAGAGTCGATCCCACAGGGAATTTACGTATCAATCAAGTCTTTAGAATACGCAACTTTTACTCAATCAATTCCCTCAAGACTTTTTAATATAAATTAGTGGTGTTTTACTAATTCTACTGACAGTAATAATAACTAGCAATTACTAATAATGTGTTGTAAACAATTATAATAAACCCGTTAGTGAACTTCCTTCTCGGATACTTCTTATAGTTTGATTAGTTGTCTCTATCAATCATGAACACTCTATCTACCATAAATCTCTCTCAAGTAATTATGATAATTTACTAGACGCACTCTCTCAAGTTACGCTAGCTAGATTGCATTACAGTTCACTTNAGACAAAGTAAGAAATAAAAGTAAGGTGCAAGAAACTCCCTGATCCAAGTAGCTTCGCCATCCTTTCCATTTTTTTTACTTTCCATGCTCCTTCTAGCAACCGCTTGAATCACTTTATGCTTCCACTTTGAACTTATAAATTGGATCCCAAGTTTTGAATCTGCTCTATGATCATGCTCCTGGGGTGGTGGAACAAATCTGCCTGGCCCAATAATACAATGTAGTAATATGCGCTTCTTGGCCTTTCGAAGAAATGTGTGCTCCTTACTTTCTGGCAAGAAGAACTCCAGAATGTAGGCATCTTGTTCTTTATCCCTCAACTCATCAGGTGGTTCGGATAACTCTATTTGCATATCATCATCCCAACACAATGTGAAAAAATGGTTGGAGTGTGTACCAACATCCTCAACAATAATGACACTAGATTCAACAAAGTATGTATCATCGATGTCCTTGGTTATATATAGTATCTTTTCTACCACATCATCATCCTCTGATTTCAGTTCCAACCTGTGTGGTTCTTTAATAGATGGCTTGGCCGGCAGGTTCTCTCTTTCCTCTACGTATAGTGACTCAAACTCGAGAGCCTTTGGCCATACCCTTTTTTTCTCAAGTGCTAACACCCAATCTGCCAGTTCTTCACCGTTCATATCATCTAGATTGATCAAACATTCATCCAAAGGGTCCCCAACAGTCAGGGATGCATCATCTTTTTCTGAGATCACATTCACAGCATCAATAAGAGAGNAATGAGAGCTCTGCCTGTGGCCAAAAATGGCCTCCCCAAGATTATGGGGATTTCCTCATCTACCTTGCAGTCTAAGATCACAAAATCAGCAGGAAATACAAGCTTTCCCACTTGCACCAATACATCATCCAAAATACCCGACGGTCTCTTCACCGTCCTATCAGCAAGTTGCAGTAGCATGGAAGTGGGTCTGGCTCTACCAATCCCCAATATTTTATATATGGACAGCGGCATCAGATTAATGCTGGCCCCCAAGTCACATAGAACTTTGGTGAAAGCTAAGTTGCCAATGGTACAAGGAATTGTAAAACTCCCTGGGTCAGACAACTTTTCAGCAATAGGGCGCGTCACCACCGCACTACAAGTCTGAGTAAGGGTGACAGTAGCCAGATCTTGGAAGTCAACTTTTCTGGACATCAAGTCCTTCATCATTTTAGCGTAACCAGGCATTTCCTTCAACGCATCAATCAATGGGATATTTACCTGTATTTGCTTTAGCATGTCCAAGAACTTTTTGTACTGTTCATCCTTTTGGTATTTGGCCAGCCTCTGAGGGAATGGAGCTGGCGGTCTCTTTTTCCCAGTGATTTGGGACTTTTCTTTCTCAGCCACCACCTCAACTACCGGCTTCTGGGCTATCTCCACTTCTTTTTCAGTCTCACTCTGTGCACTGGGTTCTCCTTCAGTAGGTTGCACTGTTACCTTGGTCAAGTTTGTTGAATCATCAAGTTCAATCGGCATGGGTACCAGTGTCTCGGCATGTCTTCTTTCACGATCTCTCTCTAGTTCCAAGTTTAATTCTCTGCCACTGCGGAGAGTCACTGCCATCAGCTGCCTTGGGCCCTGGTCCATAGGATTTACCTGAGTATCTGCAGGTAAAGTTCCAGGAGGACGATTGTTCACTGCCATAGATATCTGGCCCAACTGTACTTCAATATTTTTAATAGCTGCATCATGTACATCTACTCTCTCACTGATTTTGGCATTTGACCCAATAACCTGCTGCATCATAGCTTCTAACCTGGAAAACCCATCTTCTTGCTTTCCCCCCTGTTGATACTGAGGAGGGTAGTATGCTTGTTATTGATTCTGATGGTTATAACTTTTGGCCTCTGATACGGTGATGCATTACCTTGTTGTGCCCTGACACCCATATTTCCACTATTCTGCTGTTGGTAGGGTGGTCTATATGGTTGAACTTGCTGACCCCAGTTCTGCACCCCTTGTCTCTGGCTTCTATAATTCGACACATAATTCATATTTTCTGGATAAGGAGGGTGATTACATTCTGCATTCCAGTGATTACCAAGTGGTTGACTAATGCAAGATGTGCATAAGCCCCCATTGGTTGTGTCTACGATGTGTACCTGCTGTTTTTGTCCTGATTCTTCCACCTTCTTAGTAAGTATACTCATCTGTGTTATCAAGGTGGCCACGTTCTCTGCAATAGTATTAGATGGATCGAATGGCACTGAGTGAACTACAGGAGTAATGGGTGCATTCCTTGTTGTCCATCCTGAATTCTGTGCCATTTTATCAAGTAAGATTTGACTTTCTCTCCACGTTTTGCTCAAGAATGCTCCACCAGCCGAAGCATCAACATTTGCTTTAACAGTATCAGCCAAACCCATATAAAAATGCTGCCCCAACATTTGCTCTGGAATACCATGATGTGGACAGATAACCAGCATCCCCTTAAATCGTTCCCATGTCTCTTGCAGTGTTTCAACTGGTTTCTGTCTGAAGCTCAAGGTTTCATCAATTTGTTGAGCAGTCTTATTGGGTGGATGAAACTTGTTCACGAACTGTTTGATTAAATCCTCCCATGTGGTAATGGAATTGATGGGGAGAGAGTTCAGCCAAGTCTGGACAGCGCCAGTCACTGAGAATGGACACAACAACAGTTTTATTGCCTCTTGAGTGACGTTTGGCTGCCTTTGTGTTTTGCAAATTAACAGAAAGTTTTTCAAATGTTGTTGGGGGTCTTCGATGTATGACCCTGAGAATAGTCCCTTGTTCTGCAATAAGTGCAGCATATTATTTGTTATCTGGAAGGACTCGGCCTGTATCGGAGGAATCAGTATCGTTGTGGCCAGATTCTCAGTTGTGGGTTGTGCCCAGTCATATAAAGGAGCCTCTGCCCCTATTTGAGCGACTGGGTCTACCACATCATCCCCATGATTATTCTGGTTTTGTGGATCTTCCATGTCGGTTTCAATTTGTTCAATGTGTGGTTGATGTTTGCTTTTCCGGTTGGTCCAGTTTATGGCCCTGAAAAATTTCTCGGGGTCTGATAAGGCTTCAATTACTTCACCAGTCCTCGATGAGTTTCTAGGCATGCACCTGCAACATGTTAGCAAACGTTAAACTTTTAGTGTGAAAACAAAAATTTGAAGAAAATTGACTATATTTCAGAATTTTGTATTTCTTCCAACTCAATTGATAATACCGTTAATTCCCCGGCAACGGCGCCAAAATTTGATCACGCTCAACTATGTCTTATA
>ML427561.1:33865-53957 GCA_005239525.1 Nicotiana knightiana
GGGGGGGGGGGGGGGGGAGTAAAAAGAGGAAGAAACACAACAATGTCATGTTCTTCCCCAACCTCGTTTCCTCATCTCGCAAGCTTTTTGCATACTTTATGCATATCTAATTGAAGAAAAATCTAAGTAATTAAGAAAATAGTACATTAAATTTTCAGCATAACTCATGCAAGACAGAAACAATGCTAAATAGACAGTAGAAGCCCCACAACCAGCTGGCGACAAAGTTCAAGGGGATATTAGACATAAAACATTGCAGTTAGCTTAAACTAAAAAATTTATTTCGAAGCTTTAAACGCATACGCATGTGTATCTTGGGGTTCTTTTGTTCACCCAGATTAAACCAACAGCTAGAACTTGTTAAAGCTTAGAGATGGTACACCAATACAGTAACAAACCCTAGTCCAAAGAAATGTAAAATATCAGGCTGCACATAGTACATAAGGCAGATGTGTGCATTAAGAACTTCCATTGATTGACTTTATATAGGTCAAATAGGAATTTACAGATTGATGTTCTTGATTCAGATGAAACTTATGCAACTGTCGCAGGAATGTTTAGGATATTATTCATGCGAAATGTCTTGGATGTACAGAAGGAGCAAAATTAGAAAATAAAAGGACTTGCAAATTTTTGTTAAAGGTACTTGTATATTTGATCCATTTCATTGGGTGTTCATGTTTATGAATGTTGATTAGCATGATTCAAGGAATTTGATTTAGGAGTGTTGATTAGCATGATTTCAGGAGATTTTATTTTATTTTATTCGATAGCTGAATTGATTGTATAGATTTATTTTTTTTCCTTAATTAGCATTAGGAGCTTTGTATAAATTCCCTTGCTCATGGGATGTAAACGCACACAGAAATATAAGAAGCATTTTCTTCTTCTCAAAATCTTCATAGTATCAGTCATTGTTGTCTTTTAAGGTGAGTTATCTCCCTCGCAGCACTAGGGTTCCGGTTTTACCAAAGAGGTCGAGTTTCCTCTCTCATGATGGATGTCTGCAACACAAACTCCTTCTGATCATTTTTGTTTTTGGAATTTTCTTTTCTATTAGGGTCGCTGAAACATTCCGACCCTATCCTACCAGTTTTTATTTTCCATTCACCGGAGCTAAAGTTCGCTCGAGACAGATTTGGTTGCCAGCGAGGCAGATTAATATTTGAGCAATTTTTTTTTCAGATTTCCTTCTAATTATGTAGAAATATGGAGACATTCAAGGAGACAGTTTCTGGAGAAATTTGGTCTTCGGATGAAATTCAGCTTCTCCGTCGCCTCCTAGCAAGCTTGACTCCGCTAATGTTGCCACATCCAATCATGTGCAATCAGGTACTGCCTTTGCTGCTCACATTAATTCTTGGATTGTGATTCTAGTGCAAATAGACACATGACAGGCTCTTCTAAAGGCATTCAAAATTGTTCTCCGTGTCCCAAAGAAGATAATATTAAAATAGACAATGGTTCTTAAGCACCTATCTCCGGAACAAGTTTTGTCGTTTGTACTCCTAATATTAAACTATCATCAATGATTCATGTCCCCGAGTTCCGCGTCAACCATTTATTTGTTAGTGCCATCACCAAGGCTTTAAACTGTAAAATCGAGTTCTTTCCCGGTCATTGTATTTTTCAAGATCTTCAAACAAGGAAAATGATAGGCAGTGGTAGATTGCGTGATGACTTGTATATATTAGATGGAATTCAAAACTCAGGTCAAGCCTTTTTTGGGGAAAGTAAGGATGTCAACCAAGAAATAATACAGCAGCATAGACGGTTAGGACACCCATCATTCTTTGTTTTGAAGAAGTTATATCCCGATTTGTTTTCAATGACTCGATTTGAATATTTGTTCTGTGATGCGTGTGAATATGCCAAGCATACTAGAAACTCTTATCCTGTGAGCGATAATAGAAACACAACTTTGTTTATGACTATTCATTCTAGTGTATGGGGTCCAACCCGAACTGTTTCTTCGTCGGGTAGTCGATGGTTTGTTACTTTCATTGATTGCTGCATTAGGATGACTTGGATATATTTGTTAAGAGCCAAAAGTGAAGTTTTTTCTTGTTTTCAGTCATTTCATAAGATGATTCGTACTCAGTTTGATGCCAAAATAAAAATCTTGAGAACTGACAATGAGAGCGAATACATGGATAAAAGATTTGGTGCTTATTTGGAGTCCAATGGGATAGTCCATCAGACTAGTTGTCCTTGCACTAGTGCACAAAATGGGGTCGCTGAAAGAAAAAATAGGCATCTGCTAGAAGTAGCAAGATCTCTTATATTCACTATGCATATACCAAAACCTTACTGGGGGATGCTATTCTAGCAGCTGCCTATCTTATCAACAGAATGCCACTTAAACCCCTCAATTTTCAAAGTCCTCTGGAAGCTTTAAAGGGTAAGAATGAATATATTGTTCCTTCAAAGGTGTTTGGGTGTGTTTGCTTTGTCCACGCTAAATATTCTGGGAAACTTGATCCTAGAGCTATAAAGCGTATATTTATTGGGTATTTTCCGACACAGAAGGTTATAAATGTTATCATCCTCTCTCTAGGAGATCTTTTATTAGCATGGATGTTGCCTTTTGAGAATCTGACCCCTATTTCAGTATTACCTCATCACCTCATCAAAGGTCAAAGGGAGAGTATTAAGGAGAAAGAGGTGATTCTACCTAGTTCCATTTCTGGACCTCTTGAAGATATTGTCACATGGGAAAGTGAAATTGCAGAAAGAATCCATAGGAGACTATTGGGCGCCTGATTTGAAAACTTACTCAAGAAGAAATAAAGCAGAAGAAGCCATCATGCAATCTACTGAAGCTGAACCTTCTTCTACTGATGAGTTATCTACATTTCCTAATGAGTTAGATGTGCCTATTGCTCACAGAAAAGGAATCAGATCTTGAACCATCAAACACCTTTTATCTAATTTTGTCTCCTATAATTCTTTGTCTCCCTCCTACGGAAACTTTGTCTTGTCTATTTTTTCTGTGTTTATTCCCAAGAATTGGAGGGAAGCTTTTGCAGATCCTAAATGGAAATAACCTATGATAGAAGAAATGAAGGCCTTGTTGAGACTCGGAAACTTGTCACTTCACCACCAGCTATGGTTATTGATTGAGGAAGGTGATTGTGGGTGGTGTCGGCTATGGTTATTGATTGTAATGGGTGGTTGGTGGTGGTAGTTGAGGTGGATGCGAGTGTGTTTATGGTTGAGGATGATGGTGGTGGGGGTGGTGGTTGAGGATGGTGGTGGTGGTGGTAGTTGATAATGGTAGGCGGTGGTGGTAGTTAGTAATGAATGTGGATGATAGTATCTTGATGAAATTAAGTCTTTGTTATAGATCTTAATCATAAAGACCTATTCTAACCCATTAAGTGGTTGTAAAGTAAAACAAAAAAACTCCCTTAATGATTAAGATTCAGACTTCAAAAACAAACGCACTTAATGTCTAAGATCTGAATGATTAAGATTCAGGCCTCCATTAAGTGCAAACAAATGAGGCCTTAGACTTATTGAGTAAATTATCAAGAGTTGCTCTTGTTGCTAGGATGAACACTATTAGAATTCTTTTGTCTTGTGCAGCTAATCTTTATTGGGACTTGCAACAGTTTGACGTGAAGAATGCAATTTCGTCATGGAGACTTAGAAGAAGAGGTGTATATGGAGATTCCTCCTGGATTTGATATTGCACAGAGTCGAGGAAAGGTATGCAGATTGAAGAAAGCCTTGTATAGACTGAAGCAATCCCCTAGAGCATGGTTTGACAGATTCAGCAAAGCAATGATCTCCTTCGGCTACCAACAAAGCAATGTTGATCACAACCTCTTCATAAGACATCAAACGGGTAAACTCACTCTTCTCATAGTTTATATTGATGACATAGTAATGACAGGAAATGACAAAGAGGAGATGACCCGATTGAAGAAGTTGTTGGCACATGAATTTGAGATCAAGAATCTAGGAAAATTGCAGTACTTCTTCAGAATTGAGGTTGCTAGATGCAAAAGAGGAATCTTTATTTCTCAAAGGAAGTATATTCTGGATATCTTGAAAGAAACTAGTACGAGAGGTTGCAGACTAGCAGAAATCGCCCATTGAAAGCAATCACAAGTTACAAAGCGGAGTTAGAGAGTCAGTTGATAAGGAGAGATATCAGAAGTTGGTTGGAAGACTCATTTATCTCTCCTACACTAGATCAAACATAGCCTATTCAGTTAGCCTGGTGAGTCAATTCATGCATGATCCCCAAGATCCTCCTATGCAAGTTGTCTTTCACATTTTGCAGTATTGAAGTATGCTCCAGGGAAAGGTCTACTTTTCTCCAAAATGATCACCTCCAAATAGAAGCCTTTATAGAAGAGGATTGGGCTGGCTCTGTAGATGACAGAAGATCAACTTACGGTTATTGTACGCACGTAGGAGGAAACTTGGTTACTTGGAAAAGCAAGAAGCAAAGTGTAGTTGCTAGATCAAGTGGGGGGCAGAATATAAAGCTATGGCCCATGGTGTTTGTGAACTGCTTTGGCTACAAAAGCTACTACAGGAATTGAGACTATCTGAACAAAAAGAAAAATTTCCTTGTACTGTGACAATAAGGTTGCCAACAGTATAGCTCATAATCTAGTCCAGCATGACCGAACAAAGCATGTGGAAATTGATCGATACTTCATCAAAGAAAAAGTTACAATTGGTGTCTTGAGTTTGTTTCATGTGCCATCGAGAAAACAGCTAGTTGATGTGTTTACCAAAGGTCTCAACACGCGAACTTTACATACTTTGAGTTGCAAGTTGGGCAAGTGTGACATCTTTGCACTAACTTGAGGGGGAGTGTTGATTAGCATGATTCAAGAAAATTTGATCTAAGAGTGTTGATTAGCATTATTTCAGGAGATTTGATTATATTTAGGAAATCAGATTTGATTTGATTTGATTTGATAGCTGGATTGATTGTATAGATTTATTTCATTTCCTTAATTAGTTGAGGGTCTATCAGAAACAGTCTCTCTGCTCTTCCAAGGTAGGGATAACGCTGCGTACATCCTACCCTCCCCAGACCCTACTTGTGGGATTACACTGGGTTGTTGTTGTTGTTGTTGTTGTAATTAGCATTAGGAACTTTGTATAAATTCCCTTGCTCATGGGATGTAAACACACACGGAAATATAAGAAGCCTTTTCTTCTCTCAAAATCTGAATCTTCCACATATTGAAAGTACACTTAGGCAATAATCTTATGCAATTTTGATTCCTCCCAATCATCTTAACGAAGTATTTATTTTCCTTCAATTAGTATTCCCTATAGACTTCCAGTGCATTCATCACATTGGTGCCTTATGTTTTCCTAACCAATATAACTCTACTGCTTTCCTCCCAATATACAGACATGTAATACTAATCAGAATTGAAAGAGTTCCACATCCTAAGCTCGAGAATATAAGATGCCATGTGGGAAAAATATGCAACTCAACAAGGTATGTTTGAGCTAAAGACACATAGCACATTGATTAGGTACAACAAATACAAACCCTTGGATTTGGTGGAAAATGAATCCAAATCGGTGCTTGGTCCAAGTCCAGAACCACTGCCAAAACCACCACCTCCTAAGCTAGATAAGTTTGTATCGCTGCCAAAGCCAGTGTCAATTCTTCCAGAACCCATAGATTGCAGAGACATGAAACCTCCTTTCTCACCTCTATTCTTCTCAATCTGCAAAGCAGTTGCCACATGTTGATTCTTCTAATATAACTCAAAGGATCCAAGATAAAAGAAAGGTTAAAAGTTACGGCACAGGTAGCACTGGTGTCCTGCACTACCTTGCTTTTATCAATCTCACTGGCTTTACGCTTCATGACATCCTTAGTTTCATTAATCTTGCTCTGTAAGACTAGCTTATGCAATTTCTCTTCATGGCTCTCCATTTCACCATACTGCTTCACTTGTGCCACGGTAACATTTTCCTTGTGCCCAAGAGAGATTACTTCATCAAATGCAAATATAAGCTCAAAAGCTGTCTGCGAGATTCCCTCCTCATCTAAACAATGAGAGTATTCAGGCACCTAATAACAGTCAAGGAATCAACCAAATCCTTTCCACGTGACAAACAATCTTGGAAAGCAACAAGCATAAAAAAGCTATGGGAGATATATTTTGCAGCTTGATGAAAATGTGAACTTAGATGAGGACAAGCATTTCTTATGAAAAGCATCAAAACTCAATGAACAGAGTTGGGCAGAATAACCTAGAGCTGATAAGAAATGAATCGTAAATATGTATCAGAAAATAGAAAGGATACAAGTTTAGACAGCAGCCTAAGTGTCTCCAAATCTTCAAGAATGTTGCTCTGTTTGTTTGTCACAAGCAGCAAGTATAAAGATTCAATCGGCTGATAAACATAACGCACGTTTTCAGTCTCCACATAGGTATGTTGCTTTCCTGTTCCAACCAATTTGGGGAAGGCTGCAAGATACCCTTCAATTCTTATACGAGACATATCAACAAACTGCCTCGAGACAAGTGCTGCAGAAGAGGTGAAATGATACAGTGAATGGTGGTTTGTGGCAAATGTATCCGATCATAACTAGAGAAGAAGAATATTGAGCATCCCAGATGCAAGAACTGATTGAATAAACATCCCACCATGATCAAATAAAAGAAGCTTCTTCTGTTTCCTTTTCTTTTTTTCTATGCAAGAGCAAAAAATTTGTAGAACTATTTACCAGAAAGCATCAAAGACCAGTTGACCCACTACAAGAGGGAATTATCAGAGGAAACAGAAACTCTTTTCTTTCAAATGTCAATAATAGAAACCATTGCAAGCTAAAACAAGTACAGAACTAGACCCTGTAGGATTAGAAGATGGAAACACAGGTATGTGTGCAAACCAAATAGTGGCAGTAGACACCATAATAGTTCCAATATATTTCTCCCTCCCCCTTTTTTCATCACTATACCACTAGCGTCATTGAATCAACCATTGATGCTTGTGTCAAGGTAGGTTGTCTATATTACACTCCAAGGAGTGGCCCTTCCATGGACACTGCATAAACACGGGATGCTTTGTGCACCTAGTTGTCCCTTTATACCACTAGCCTCTTTACATAATAGATATGAAAAAAAAATATTTTTTTCTGTCTATCTAAAAATTTCTCATTTTACAGGTAGATGGTTACAAATTTATGTATCATTTACCTTTTCTCTCCTTTGAGTATGTGTTCCGTGATTTAATCCTTTCCTTTGCATAAACTTTACATTCCTTTTTACCCTTTTCCGAAAGATATTAATTCCTTATACTTTGTCACATCTATTAGTAATAAATAATAAAAGAGAATCAAGCAGGTATGGACAACTATAATGTGAAGCCTGTCATTTTCTAACAAATAATAATCTTATAACTTCCTCACATATATAGTAAGACTTCTTTTACTCTCTTCCTATACTACTACTTTCCTCCACCCACCGATTTACCTTTTTATCTACCATCTCATGGTTTTAGTTGCGTTATCTCCACCATTCCTCTCCACGTTTCTCCCAACCCAAAATGTATTTTTTTGGCTAACATGTTCAATCTTTTCTGTTTTGCTTAAAAATTGCTCAGAGACATTAGCTCAGTAAATATAAATGTAAGGATAAAAAGGTGTTTCCACATTTACATAAAGACCTGCATGTGCCACAGTTTCGAGCGCTTTATTGTATCACTTCGTATCCCAAAGGGTATTAGAATTTTGTTCTCTCATTCTGACCAAAACAAATGTCGTAATGGGTAAGCAACATATAACCAGATGTATCCATGCAGTATTAGCATGTCTAATCTCTTCTTTCAATGAAAAAGGGGATCCAATTGCAAACAAAAATACCTCGTTTGAGGATATGTTGTCAGCTATGAAACAAGAAAAGAACTAAGTGAAGATCTCCAAATGTTCACAAGTCAAACCAGTAAAGTACATTCTTTATATATTGCAATATCAGTCAATGATGATTAACAGTAGATAGCCCTAGCCCTTTGCAGATTACTTTAAACTACTTTATTCATGTTGCTCTATGCCTTCTGTCTTTATACGAGGTTGGCATCTTGATATTCAATCACACATGACTTAGAGATTTCTACTCTTGTGCCAGTTGGCATCTTCCATTTTCAATCACACATGAATTAGATATCATTTACTTTTGTGCCTCCAGCTATACCTGTGGAATTTTCTTTTTCTCCATTAATTGCAATTGTTACATTTCTCCACCATAATAATTAAACTAACTTATACCATCAAATGCATTCCTAAATCTAATTTGTAATGTTCGAGCTCTTGACTGATAACAGTGTTCACATTTCTCAACGATAATAACTGAACAAACTTTTCTTAGTTAAGTGCTTTTCTAAGGCCCTTTTATAACGTTCAGTCTGTAAACTTCAGAAAAGGAACGAGTCACATAGTTTTGCAAATCAGAATGCAGAATAATAGATCTTACTAGTTCATTCTCACAGTTTTGTCAAAAGAACAAATCAATAATTGGCAGATGCCAAATTTGTGTAGAATTGCACCACAAAAACTATTTGACTGACTTCACATTTACTATCAAGAAATTAGAGATTCCAAAAACAGATATAGTAAAGATAGTACCTTTGCCTGACTTAGAAACAATGGACGCAGCTAGAACAACCTGCAGCACATAGAACAGTTTGCAATTATTATCACAACGATTCTTTTTCAAAATCAACAAACTCCATATTTTTCCTAGAAAATTTCTGATTTTTTCTAAAGAGACCCTAAAATGTTCAGCAAAAGATTAATCTTTAAAGATATTTAGTTACAAGCTCATCAACAACCAAAATAACATGGGGAAAAAAAGTTGTCAGCCGGAAAAATTCATTGGAAAGATAAGCCAGTGGAATATTACCATCTTTGAAGCTTAGAAGATCTTCTGTTTCAGACCTTAATCAATAGATCGTGTATCACCTGGAATTTAAATACAAATTCCTTCTGGTAAGAATAAGTCATAAAAATTACTCCAATTTATTGGCATCACCAAGGAAATTAGAGTTACAAAATAAACAAAGTAATGTAGAGCGCATATCAATCAGTGAATTATGCCTTATTCTCATGCTAGTTAAGGCCGCCTGTATCAATTAGGCGGATTTTAAAGTAAACTGTATAAATTAACTCAATTATACGTAAAACCAGAGATCCACGGCCTGTGACTGTGCAAAATGTATGCATCCTAGCATAGATTTAACAACGAACGCTAACTGAAAAACAGATCGGATAGTAATAAAACCCTAGGATCAACAGCCAAAATTGGAAGGAGAAGACATCGGACGACGCAAAACCAGACCTTTCGAGAGAGATCAGCAGTTAGGTACCTAAGTGAAACGATCGGATCAGTATGCAAATGCAAATGCGGGACGGAAGAAAGAAATAAGGCGCTCAAGACTCGGTTTATATGTGGAAGCGCCGGAGTAGAAGATTTTCATAATTCAATTTCGGTTTGGATTGGTTTAAATAAGTAGGTCCGTTTTTTAAATATTGGAATAAAATCAAATAATTAAGTCTGTCTTTTATCGATTAAGTTTTTGTCCGTTTTTATTTTTTTCGATTATATATCAATTTTTTCCTTAAATATGAAACATACACTACCAAAAGTATATTTCGGTGACGACATTTTCAACGTAACTATCAAACCAATTGCTCTTTGAGAAATCTATCATTTACCAAGATATATTGATGATAATTGAATCAAATAGTGATGAATAATTTAAGTACTCAATTAAAAATTAATTATTTTTTGCATGAAAGAAATTCTTATACTTAGCAAAAGAAAATACCAATCAAACTAGAATGTAAACGCAAATAATTATATTATTATAATAGCAAAAAACTAGACTAAAAATATAAACGACTAATATGTAGCATAAAATTTTAAAAACTTTATATAAGAAATACATATATATATATATATATATATATACATATATACACACACACACACATATATATGTGTGTGTGTGTATATGTGTGTGTGTATGTAATAATAAATTTAAATAGCTACTTTTATAGTCGGTTTGGTTCGATTTTTTCCGGTTATTTTTTTATTAAAACCAAACCAAATCAAATTTGATCGGTTTTTAAAATTCAAAATCAAAAACCAAACCAAACCTAACATGTATTGGTTTTTTTTTGGGTTGATTTGGTTCCATTTTCGGTTTGGTTTGATTTTTCGGGTTTTTATAAACACCTCTACTTAAGAGTGATTTGTTTGCATAAAGCTATGAATCTTAACACATTGCCTCGTTTATTTTTATTAAAATTAAAAAATGTCTGAATCAGAATGCACATTTTAATATCAAGATATTTTATTAAGATCTGAATACCAATTAATCAATACTATTTATTTTCTCTACATCAGAATATCTAAAACTTATCTTTATTTAAAAATTAATAAGTATAAATTCAAATTAAATAGTACTAATTAATCTAATATTATATTAATAAAATAATTTTTAAAATGATATGGTGGTTGTTGGTGATGATAGCTAACAACGGTAGTTGTGGGTGTCAACTGGGTAGTGGTTGATGGTAGTGTTGGTTGATAGTAATGATTATGGGTAGTAGATGGTGGATGACTAGAGCAATTAACCATGTTGTTGGTGGTGGTGGTGACTAATAACAATGATGAATAGTATATAGTGGTGGTTGGTATGATAATTGGTGATTGTTGTGGTAATAGTGGTTGATAGTGATGGTTGTAAGTGATGGCTAATTGTAGTGATAATTGACATTCGTGCTTGGCAACGGTAGTGATTATGGCTTAGAATGGAGATAATGGACATGGGGTGGTGATAGTCTACAATGGTGGAGGACATCTATAATAGCGTTGATGGATGCTTAGTGGTAAAAGTTTAGGAGTAATAGTGAAATATCATTTTTACATAAATTAGTCTCTTGGCACGTGCGTTGCACGTGTAAACCGAGTCATGTAATACATAATTTTGTTGATTTTTAAGTGAATTTTATTTTAGTTTTTATATATAAATTATCTCACTAATGGTCTATTATATTTAGTTTGTAGTACTATTTACATCTTTATCAAGTACATCTAACATTGCGATTTGTCAAATTTATCATGTGGTGATTTTAGTAATTAAGGCAAATATATAACATTAGCGATAGCAAAAAACTTTGTTGGACTTACATGTTTCCTATGTTCGCGTTTATCATTATTTGCCATGTTTAACTCTTCTGCATTGTATGTAACATATTTTTTCACCCTATGACTATCATGTGGAGTACAATTTTTTCTTGTCCTATAAAGATAAAATGACATGATCAATTAAGATAAAAATAATAATGTTCAAGAGGATACAATAATAATAATAATAATAATAATATTAATGTTCTTACTTCCATTAGCCTTTTGTCTAAATCGAACAGTCTAATTTATTCTTTTATAAATAATCGATGATCACAAAACTACTTCTTCCAAAACATTATTGTTAGAGTATGTTTTTTGAATTTAAGTTTAAATAGATGTTCCTAAGCATAATGCACAAAATACTACGACTTTAGTCGGCATTTGGACATAAAAAAGGTTATGGTTTTTGATAAAATAGTAGTATTTGGAGTTAAGTTAAAAAAATAGTATTTGAAATTTGAAATTATGTTTGGATATGTATTTCAGTTGAAAAAATATTGCAGTTTGTGAGTGGGGAAAAAGAATTTTTTTTCCCAAAAACTTGAAATATTTGGTTTTGAAAAATCTCCAAAAGCTTAATTTTTCATGGACAAACACGTTTTGAAATTAAAAAAACTCTAGAAAGAAAATCTATAAACAAACGGGTCGTTATACTTCTCATATACACATAAAAGAATTTTCAGCCTTCACTAATATAAAAAATGATATACTAATAAAATAGTCATGGTAATCATATATAGCATGGTATAAGCTCAACGTGGACACAAAATGTTTTGCTCCTTGGAAATGCTTGCTTTCGGACTACCTCATCCCGATATCAAAATAGTTGTGGAAAAATGTATTTATAAGCCATAAAGTACATCTACAAATTATCTAGAAAGGGCATAATAGATTCTTTATGATTGCATTTACTGTAGCAATAATTTAGCATTTAGTAATATGATTCCAATTTACTACGTTCACTATAGATTAGATTTAACATTTTTCAATAGTGAAGGACAAATCGTCAATTAACTTTTGATGGGTATTAAAGTAATTTAGCTGAAATCCAAGAAGAATAAACCCAAATTACTATACAATTAATTATGAACAATCTGATAGACAAGATACACTATGGAAAAGTAATAAATGGACACCAAAATCAATATCTGAACAATATAATTTCTTAGATTTAGATTGTGTAGCAGATACAAATAAAACAATACAACTATGGATAGGATATATATCAAAACAGTTGGTAGATAATAAGATAGGAGTAAAAGAAACACCGGGATATATAGAAAGGACACTCATAGGAACAGTAAAACTATGGTTACACAATTTAACAAAAGAAAGTCTAGATACCTTAAGATGTAATAGAAAATTTGATGGTGAAATGGCAACAACAAATATGGAAATATTATACAAATATGAGATAGCCATAAGAAACGAATTTAGTAGCATGACTACAGAAATAGAAGAACAAAATAAAGATATATCATCTTAATGATATTAAGACTTTGTTATAGATCTTAATCATGAAGATCTATTCAAGCCTAGTAAGTGGTTGTAAAATTTAAATAACAAACAGACTTAATGGTTAAGATTTGAATAAAATTCAGATCTAAAAAACAAACGCTCATAATGATTGAGATCGGAATGATTAAGATTCAGACATCCATTAAGTGCAAATAAATAAATTCTCTTTCTTCTCTCGGCGCACGTTAGAGTGCATGTCCTAAAATATGCCAACAGCTATAGGGAGGGGACGACCGAAGAGAATTGCTACTGCGATTCAGGTAACTGATTTCACAAGTACGAGCACTCCAATTTTGAGGAATGAAAGCAATTTGGAAGGAGATCAAGGAAAAATTCCAATGGAACAGTGGCCGCCATTGTCAACCACGAAGGAAACTATGAAAACTCCATTTACACCCCACCCCGCACTTAAACCATTGCTCGTCCTCGAGCAATCAAACTACATTTTATCTAGACACGACCTTTTTAAACAATTCTCCTAACTCATCACACCAAGAATATTTAAAATAGACTAAGCACAAAAGCGTAACATCTTCACCTCAAGATTTGACTCACAAGTACCATGCATTATTCACAACTCACCCACTTACTCTAACATAGAGGTTACTGACATTACCTTTCCTTCATGAATCAAGTGCCCTCACACAACAAAAGAGAGTAGTTCCACATAATAAAATTTAAGAACACTTAGGAACTCAAGATAAAAAGAATTCACTTACTTTCAGAAATAACATTCATATGCCACAAAAGATGCACCATAGGCTTGCCCGTAGTATACTACTCTACTAATCGAGCTTATTCAGTCTAGGATTAAGTAGGACTTTATTTGGTTGTAATGTAGGCTGCGGGATGGGTAGGATACATTTATATATAAGAGTGACTACACCTCCCTAAGCCTTTTAATACATGTACTTTAACATTCAAACCTCAAACTTATGTCAAACCAAACTTCGCCTTCACATCAATGTATTTTACCCCATACTTTTTTAAGCACAATTACATCAAGAGTCACCACTTATCAAGGAATTTTTTTTTCACAATAATACAACTGTAACGACCCGACCGGTCGTTTTGAGATCTAGCGCATCGTTCAGCGGTTTGAAATCGTGAGCAGCTTCATTTCAGGTGTTATGACTTGTAGGTGTGGTCGGAATTGAATTTTGAAAAGTTTAGAGTTGGGTTGGAAAGAAAATTCTCATTTCAGAAGCCTTAAGTTGGAAGAATTAACTAAGATTAGATTTTGAGTAAATGATCTCCGAATTAGGATTTGAAGGTTCCAGCAGGTTCATATAATGATCTCGGACTTTGGTGTATGTACGGATCAGGTTTTGGATAACCCGGGAGCGTTTCGATGCATATTGTGGAAGTTAGCATTTTAGAAGAATTTCATAAATTTGGGCTTGAAGTGCATTTCAGTGTTGTTGATGTCTGTTTGGGATTCCGAGTCTGGGAATAGCTTCGTATGATGATTCTGGAGTTGGGAGCACGATCAGAAGTGAATTTAGATGTACGTAGGTCATTTTGAAGTCATTTGGCTAAATATGAAAATTTGAAGGTTTTTGAGAAATCCGACCGGAAGTGAAAGTTTTGATATCAGGGTCGGAATGCAATTCCGGAAGTTAGAGCAGGTCCGTAATGTCAAGTATGACCTGTGCGCAAATTTTGAGGTCAATCGGACGTGATTTGATAGGTTTCGACATCAGATGTAGAAGTTGGAAATTTCTAAGTTCATAAAGTTGGGATTTGGGTGTGATTCGTGGTTTCGATATTGTTTGATGTGATTTGAGGCCTCGAGCAAGTCCGCATTATGTTTTGGAACAGGTTGGTATAATTTGACGGGGTCCCGGGGGTCTCCGGTGGATTCTGGATGGTTAACGGATCAAGATTTGAAGTTTGAAGAAGTTAAGATTGATGTCATCTGGTGTGATCCGCACCGGCGAGGATTTGGCTGCAGGTGCGGCTTGGGCACCGCAGGTGCGAGAGTGGGCATGCTTGGCTGGGGACCGCATATGTGATGGAATTTCCGCACCTGCGAAGCCGCAAGTGCAGGAGATTGATCGCACCTGCGGAATCGCAGGTGCGGAGGTATGACCGCAGGTACGGAAATCGGCCTGGGCAGAATGTTTTAAAACAAGAATTTTGGTTCATTTGTCTTCATTTTCTCATGGCTTAGGCGATTTTAGGCGAGCTTCAAGAGAGGATTCCTTCATATAATTCAAGGTAAGTAATTCATTCATGCCTCTAAGTTAAATACAAGATTATATGCATGGATTAGGCATGGAATTGGTAGGAATTTGGGAAATATTGAAGAAACCTAGAAAATGAAAAATTGGATTTTTGGCCACGAATTTAGCATGAATATTTGAGTAAATTGTATATTTGAGTTAGTAAGGCTATGGGTAGAATACATCTTCGAGAAATTTCGGATTCCGAGCACGTGGACCCGAGGGCATTTTGGTCATTTCACAGAGCGGGGTTGGGAAAGTATATGATTTGAATTTGTTGTGAATATTAGGATGAATTTTCATTGCTTTTCCATTATGTGGTAGTTTCGGAGCGTTGTGTGTCCGTTGGAGTTGTCGGAAGGGCTTGGAGGCCGGTTATGAAAATTTCGGAGCGAGGTAAGTCTCCTTTCTAACTTTGTGAGGGGGAATCGCCCCTCTACGTGAATTAATTCAGTACATGCTATTATCTTCGGGGGCTACGTATGCACGAGGTGACGGAAGTCCGTGCGTAGCTACTATTATGCCATGTCCGGGTAGTCTAAGACCCACTAGCATGCCTTACGTGTTGTACTGTAATCCTGCCTGTAATATTAAACTGCTAATATAATTGAAATTGTAATTGAATATCTGAAGAAGATTAGAGTTTATTATTTTAATCATCTAAAAAGAGAATTGATTCCTCTGTGGATAATTGTACACCTAGTAAGGTTATATTATTGAATATTTTGAACTTGGCAAATGAGTTTCAAAACAAGATTTAAAATTTATGTTTATGTTCCTTTAAGAAGAATTTTACCACTCTCCTGAGTAATTGTTTTCTTGATAAAAATGCGGATTTATTATGTGAATATGTGTACATATGAGCACCTGAGTCGCATGTATGATTCGCGAGCACGCTAGCCTTATTATTTTTATGTTGACCGCGTCGCATGATCGATTCACGAACGGGTGAAAATAGATGCATCTATGTTTCGAGCCGTTCGACCCTTCAGCAGTGCACAATTTATTATTATTGGTCCGCGCCGTTCGATCCTCGGCATTGGTTGCGCATGATATTTGCTGCGTAGTTGCTATGATTTTGCCTGATTACTGGCCTGAAATATTAAATTATCAATTGAAATGACAGAGATTTAAAATTATTAAAAGAGATTTTGGAAGAAGTTGTTCCTTCCCGTCGATTAATTGTTATTTGATTAAATCACCCATGTTGATTAATTGTATTAATATGACGGAGATATAAAGCGTTAAACATGAACGGAGTTGAAAATATTTAAATCCTGGTTTTAATAAATTGCCTATGATAATCATGCTTAGTGTCATACCTAAATATTCTAAATTGACCTTTAGTAAGTGTCTAATTTGACCTCTCGTCACTACCTCTCTGAGGTTAGGCAGGCGACTTACTGAGTACATGTTGTTTTCGTACTCATGCCACACTTGTTGTGCATTTTATTGCACAAGTACTTTTATAGAAATGTGGAGGATTCAGAGACTTAGGCGAGCTGCATCATCCGGAGGCGATCCGCAGCTGACGGAGTCTCTTTCGTACTGTATTTATTTCATTTTAAATTTCCTTGCCCAGTTGTATTTCGGACAGGCTTTGTAATGATTGTATAAATTCTTAGAAATTGCTCATGTACTTGTGACACCGGGTTCTGGGATATGTGTTGGGGTATATTTGTTAAAGTGTAATACTTAAACTATTGTTTTTCTTAACAGATTTCTATTTGGTTAAAATGTAATAAAGTGCAAGGAAATGTTTTTCATAAATGTTTTAAACCGGAAATTATTTCGATTAATTAATGATTGGCTTGCCTGACAATGATGTCCGACGCCATCACGACTTTATAGATTTTGGGTCGTGACAACATAGTATCAGAGCGCTAAGTTCCCGTAGGTCTCATGAGTCATGAGCAAGTCTAATAGAGTCTTGCGGATCGGTATGGAGACACCTGTACTTATCTTCGAGAGGCTACAGGGCTGTTAGGAGTACTTCCCTTCTTGATTCCTCATCGTGCGATTTGATTCCTTTAAGGCTTATGCATATGTCTATTCCTACTTTATCTTACGCGTCGTGAAGCGCTTGCTTTGAATTGGGAATTTGAGGAATTGAAATGGTGCTACGGATATGACGCGAGATATTTTCCATGTGTAATTGGTTGGGGGCTGTTGTTATGGCCCTGCAGAAGAGTAATATGTTGTTTCATCTCAGTAGCTGTGTTTCTGGGAGCCTTGAGGCTATGCTCAGGTAGTGATGATGCTTGCGATTGGTTGTCGCGCGATGTCGTTATGATGATAGAATGCTTGCCCGTATGTTGGGGGTGATGAATGGTTTGAAGGGAGGTCTTCTCAAAGTTTCATTTCGTGATTTCGATGTTTTGTTCCGGCATGGGAAAGGCATTTGGATTCTGAATGGTCCGGTTGGGGTTGATAAAGTAGTAAGACTTGGTGGCTTCAAGTGAGGTGGGATATGCACATGTGACGTGTAGTCGTTGTCATTGATCGAATGTAATGTGTTAAGTTTGTCGGTGTTATGGGTTCTTCGGTTGCGTGGGGTCAGAGTATTGAGAATAAGTATTGAAGAATGCGGTTGGCAGAGATCGTGAGGTGCAGTGGTTTGGTACCGGATAATGTTGATAATGAAGGCAGCTAGAGCAAGATGATCTTCGGAGGGTTTGAAGTCGAGGTGATCTTCTGGTTTGAGAGCTAAAGAGAAGGATCCTGGAGTGAGGCTGGGCGGTGGTTCCATTTCTAGGAGGCCGGGTGTAATAAGCGGAAGTCGAGCAGTCGCAAAGTGGGGGAGCGACAACATAGCTTGGAATTTGAAGACATTGTCGTGCATTTAATGGATGTCCATGAGGAGTGGACAGACTAGTAATTTGGTAAATGAAGAAGGGCGTATGATGGGGTATTGAAGTCGTAGAGAGCGTGCATTTCAGCGTCGTTGGAAGGTGTCTGCGGGTGATTTCCAAAGATGGGTTATCTTATGTGACTAGGTTAGCAATGGCGGGGTTGGCAGGTCTCGGTGAGGGGTTCTAGTGGCTATTCAGTAGGAGGCGGAATGTGTGAATGATGCTAGAGAATTTGAGTATTTAGGGAGTGCTAGCAAGACGATCTGGAAGAATTGGACGGATTGGTTAAGATAGATCACGTTATCAAAGGAGAAAGGATCTCAGCAGGGTCTAGAGTGGTGCAAGGGGTAGCTTCAGGCTAAGTGGGGGAGTCCCACCATCTGCAGTCGGGTTGCAGGATTGTGTTATCATAGGGTTGCGGATTGTCGGCAAGTTATTTCAGCTAAGGGAAAGGAGTAAAAAGGCGATTGTGCATAGAATCTGATGAATATGTGCAAAATTTGGCCCTGTCGGGCCAGGGTTAGGCTTTGGAAGATTCAAAACTTTGCCTAAGGCATAGGTGAGTTGTCAGGATAGTGACTCGGTCACGTGTTTCCTTGAAAGGGGTGTTCATGTGCTAGAAGATCCTTGGAGTTGATTGTATTCGGGTCCAGTCGGAGTGGGTGACTCCCAATAGCGGTCCTAGTGAGTTCAAAAGTTAAGAATGTGGCGTTTAAGGATTTCAGGCAACGGTATGATCGAGAATCGAGCTTTTGCAGAGTAATTCTGAGAAAAAGAGGATGGTTGGAATGTTCTATGATATGTTTCAGCATGCAGGATAGTATTGGAGGAGTGAGAGAAATAAACTCCGGATTGAAGAAAGATTATCAGGAGGGTATGAGACGGGTTGCGGGATTTAGGCAGCATAGTCTCGTGAATCAAGGTCACTCGGGATGAGTGAGGGTTGAGTTTGTTATGAGTTTAAGGGAGTTTCTATTATTCCTGAGGCAATTGAAGATGGTTAAAAGAAGATAGATTGATTAGCCATGGTTGAAATGGCACATTTGCGGCAGTGATCATTTCCTTTGATGTGATTAAGTTATGCATGTGGTTTGTGCCGGTGTGTGCGGGGCTTGTCGGCCATCGTAACAGATGTTGTGTGGGAGCATTTGAGTGTTATGACCTGTCAGGTGTAGGCGGATCCCGGAAGGGTTATGGTGGTATAGACTCTACTACTTAAGGATTTGCATATTGGGTGATTATGGGGAATTCACTCGTATGTTGAGATGGTACTCCTGAATTGAGTTAAGTAAAAGGTTTCTATATGATGAAGTGTTCACCCTATTGGTGGTTCAGAAGTTATGATGGAATTCTTGCGTTGCCTCATGGCATGTTAGGTGCGGTAAGCAGTATGTAACTGGGAGTAAGAATCGAGATTGCAGTTCGGTGTTAATAAGGATTTCATGAGCTCGGAAGAGCAAGAAAAAGTGATTTGAAAGTTCAGAGTAAGCTGGTGTTATCTTCAGTGTCACCTGAGGTTGATATTCGGTGGAAGAGGCTCTGTACCCTGGTTATGGGTTCTTGATTTGTCTTACAACGTAGTATGGCCAGTGGTGGATGAGCAAATTTGTTTCCTTGTGTGGAAGGTCGTGGAAGCGTGACCACGAAAAGATTATATAAAGTGTGACATGTAGTCACTTGATGGATTGAGGATTTGGACTGAGTATAAAGAAGTGCAATGTTGTGTATTTGAGAAGTGATGCCTGAGAGGCGTTCAATTCATTTGGTTGTGGATTGTGGGGTGTTTGTCCCTGCTATGATGGTTGTTATTGCATATTATGAGAGAAAGTGGGTTAATGTGGACCCAGGTAAAGCTATTAGCCTAGTTTGGTGCGAGCAAGGTAGGCTCGATATTTGTGGATGGATTTAAATATGATTATGGGCTCCGTATGAGCCAGGCATGTTCATTTCAGTAGAGCGCTTTTCATGGAAAGGTATTAGAACAACGGATGTTGTTCTGCCTTCGTCAAATTCATGTGTTATTATGATTGTGCTGTGTGAGTTGTGAAATGGCTTGATAATTTCTTATGTGTTGAGGTCCCGCGTAGTGGGGATGTTATGTGAGCCGGATAGCTCTTGAGATCCAGAGTGTATATATATATATATATATATATATATATATATATATATATGTCGCACCTCAGTTGTGCTTGGGTTTTGTAGCCTACGACTTTATCAGTCTCTCCAGGATGGCATTATGCACTTAACATGCTTGTGATCGATATTCAGTAATTTGTAATAGTGAGCAAATCAGCTCCGTATATATATATAT
>ML427562.1:0-40745 GCA_005239525.1 Nicotiana knightiana
GTTAAACTTTTATACGTAGATAATATTAATAAATTTTTATACTATCATATCATTTAAATGATAATTACCCCTAATCTTTTATTAAAAATATAAGACATGTTACGCTACATTTAAATCCTTTATTACTCCATTTGCAACTTAGTCCTTATTCTTTATATCAATTTTATATTTCTGTTTAAGGCCACTCCAGATATACATTTCATGCCAATATGTCCCAACGATTCATTAAATTATAAATACCTCCACCAATATAGTGTCTTCAATCATTAAAAGCTTAAGTTGCTTTTCCCACTCTCCAAAGTTGCGCTGTTATCTTAATTAGTAGCTCCCCCCACCTATTTATTTTCTCCCTATCCGTCTTTATAATTCTAGAATATATTTATAGTTTATATATTTAATACTCGAATTTTGTTGATCATACCGACTTGTTCAAAGCGAAAATGAGCGGAAAGGGTAGCAAAGAAAGCAGAATGAAGAAGTGCATAAAAGCACCTATCAGAGTTTTAATTAAAGCCAGGGATTTCTATGTCCATAGCCTGATGGATTGTTCTGGTACAATTGGTTATGGAACTGTTATGGGTTGTCCTGCTGTTGCACAAATCTCCTCTTTGCCTAGAAGTTTCAGTGCCAATTCTTCTTTGTCAAGTAAAGATGAAGATTTTAGGGAGCTGATTCGAATTGCTTCTAAAAGGAGTCTTGTGAACAAAGTGGAAACGGAGATTCTGAGGCAAAAATCACTTGCTAAAAATGGGGTGAATATTAATGTGGTAGGTAGGAGTCGTTCTGTTGCTATTGGAAGAATTGATGAAGATAAGCCGTGTGATTTTGGTGAGGATGTTAAAGTGAATACTGATGTGTTTCAAAGAAGTAGAAGCTATGCTGTTTCTTCTACAAGAAAAGGGATATTGTTCTGAAACTGAGTGCTATAAGGGAAGAAAATTTGGTAAAAAATTGGCCAGCTGTTGTAATATATTCTTCTTACTGTTTCTTCGATTGTTTTTGTTATTTCCTCTTTCCCTGTTGTCAACTGTTGCATATACATGTTCACTTAGTTGTCAATTCTCCATGTAATGAACTCAACTTCTTACCTTCTTCGTGTTCTTCTCTTTTCTTCCGTTCCTAGCATTAAACTTATTACATCTTTAAAGTTATGAGTTCATATATATTAGTTAACGAGTTATTATATATAAATTTATATAATGTGCTAAAAATATTTAGTTCAGATAAACCAACACAGAAAGGCTACATCTGCCTCCGTCGACAAGCCATGTTAAATTAGTAGTGGGGACTATCGCATTTCGGGGGAGGTGGGTTTAAGCTAAAACTATGATTCATCAGCTTAACAAATCAACCTTCTAAGTGAGTTGGAAAATAAATCTGTGAATAAACAAAGATTTGTAGGTAAAATCATTGTTTCAACTGAAATTAAATACTCTTAATCAAATACTCTCAATATTCACCCTATTCCAAAACCAGTAATTCAATATTTCACCCTTTTCCAAATACAAGAGTTCTGTTCTTTGTATATACAAACAGTGACCAGTATTTACAAGTTCTGTATTTGAGACATTAAATGGGCCTTTAGTAATATAAATCAATGCATGCATAATACTATTGCACCTGCTATTATTTTATGGAAATTTATGTAAACCAATAATAAATGTACAATTTATATACATTCAAATGCTCCTACCTGCATATAGATGTGTGTCCCCAAATTCAGACGACTGAACGCAGTAAGTGATATCGCACACGCTGTGGACATACTACATCTTTCACTGTATTTATTCACTGTTGACCTGTACATTTCTTCACGCTCTCACTCCTTCGGAGTTCGGATGCCAATTGATGAGTATATTTATTGTCATTCATGCACTTGTCTTTTAAGTAAATTTTCAGCTTTATCCAAATCTAAGCGACACTCTTCGTGCTACATTTACGGAACTCTCACATTATATTATTGGTTTATATCTCAAATTTCTGAGAAACTCGATATCATTTAGAAAAAACAAAGTTATTTATAAGGTCGAAATGAGATTATAAAATGTCAGAAATAAAGTTAGTAGATGTTTTCTTTCGTTTCTACTACCTTTTCCTGTTAATTCGTAGCCCGAGGTGTTAAACAATGGCATGACACAAAGAATGGTGTTTGCCCTTAAAAAAAGGATAATTTTTTTTAAGAATACGCGGATTAATTCAATACAAACGACAAATTGTGTTAAATGAAACAAATAGAGGACGTAATAAATTGTCAAACCGCTTAAGGGGTGGTTCCAGAATCAACAACGGCCTTAATGAAATATCTTCCCTCAATCCCGGACTCGAGCATTGATGAACAAAAGTGAGAACTTTGAATAACAAAGAAAATAATAGTATATTATTTTGATATGCGTGTTACGGTGCAGTTAATGAATAATCAGATCCCACTTTATATAGTAGGGGAGTCCTACACTAAATACAATTCCATAAAAAGTAAAAATCTTCCATTTAACCAATCACCGGATTCTTGCAAATATGTGCCGAGATCCATACCGTGATATCCGGTTAGTCAAGCACGGATATCACGGCTTATTGTTGGTCGGTGCTCGATTGCCTGGTAGTGCTCTCTGATGTCTCTGATATTCGAATCGAACCCGGGGTCATAGCCCCAATATTCACGAGCTCGGACGCTTTGCCCGGATCTCGGCTTGAGGGAATCGTTGATTCGATTCTGGTCCCTTGGCATCACACCTCTTGTTCCGTTTACATTAATGGAAACCGAGGAGTTTCATGAGTCTGGTTTCACCCGTATACAAATGGTAAAGAGAATTGAAGTAATATCAACCCCTCAAAAATGTTTGTTGAGCTATTTTTCCTTATTTATTAGTGAAAAGTACTAAGATATTCATAGTCATTCTTAACTGACGTTGACGACGACCTAGTAGGCAATGAAGTTTTGCATAGATGTTAAGAAATGGACAATGTCGGTATTTATATGTTAATAAAATGTTAACTTAGTTAAACTACTTGTTACCATAGGAGGTATGAAAGTAAATTTTGACAGTAGAGGCGAGACACCTTTCTTTATTTATACAGAGGATATGTCAGTGACTGATCGTCTAATGTTGCGCAAAAGATTGAGATGTTCTTAAATGTGTGAAATAATCTAATCAAATCACATCTGGAGTATCCAACCAGATACCACGAAAACATTAGAGTCTCTTTGCACTAGACTAGAAGAAATGCCTTGCAAAAGCAAAAATGGGAAAAGTGATTGAAAATAATCAGCCTTAAATTACAGTAGTGATTTTCAGTTGTCCACTTCAATTGTTAGGCGTGAACCAACAAATACTATATAGAAAAGAAAATCAATTGATAAGGGTAAACTAATTGTCCCACGTATGGCAAGCTGATTGATTTCTTTGGTGAAAATTTCTTGCCAACCTTTCGTTAGGTGGAATAATTCTATTTTTAATATTGTTTGTAGATGAAGAAATTTTCAAACGTATATCATAATTGTCTTTCATAATGGGTAACTTTATTATTGTAATCTTCGAGAAAACAACAGAATTGAGACAAGTTCACAGTGATGGCCTCATCGAGATAGGAGACAATAATTAAGAATGAATAATCCTTGTTTAATTTATCAAATTGCCCACCCGCCATGCTATGAGCAGTGGGCGCAGGCATTGTTTTTTAAACTGTTTGGATAGTTCAACAAAAGGCAATTTGCATCTACATATAATCATGACAGAGTCCACTTAAAATGGGATATTAACTGTAGCATTAGCTAATTTAACAAATCACAGTAGCAAACCATGGATGTGTTGGAGGCTCTGAAGGTTGAATCTTCATTCTGATTATTTCTCTGCTTTAGTTAGTTGGTAATTAATGTAAGTATAAATTTGCTGAGGGTGAGATATGGACAGTGGTCCTCAACCCATAATTAAGACTTCACTTCAGCCTCTTAAGAAGAGATGTGATAATCGGCATAATGATGACTTTGCACTTTTGTTTCTGCCCGACCACCCTTTCCTGAAAAGGATACATATAAATAACAGGAACATTGGATGAACATCAGCACAATAAGTTTAGAATAATAAAATAATTTAATTTATATTCATTGGCGATGTAAATTTTTTTACATGATCTATTAAACAAAACTCATCTGTCTTATTTTACAAATTATTAATTTCACTTATTTTAAACAATTATTTCTAGTTACTACTATCTTTTAAGCTGTCACGACCCGAAAATCACTAGTCGTGATGGCACCTAACTCCATCTGTTAGGTAAGTCAACTAACAGTCAACACAATCCAAATGAAATTTATAAAAAACGGTGAAGAATTATCTGAACATCTACATATTAACCCAAGGACTGATGGTACGAATCATGAGCTTCTAAGAATTTGAAATTACAAAGCTGGTACAAATAAATACACGATTTGTTTGAAAGTTACACAAACAGATTAGCAAAATATGAAGCTACCAAGGACAAGAGGCAGCTATATTCCAGAATGCACGAACATCTTCAGAGTCAGCTCCCGACATCACCAGCAGCTCCATTCCAAAATCTGCACGCAAGGTGCAGAAGTATAGTATGAGTACAAGCAACCCCATGTACCCAATAAGTATCTTGTCTAACCTCGTCGAAGTAGTGACAAGGCTTTTTAGTAAAAAGATACTCACTGATAAAACCTGCACCGTAAACTAGCAATAGAACTATACTACGATATAACATAAAAGAGTATACAAAACAAATATGCAAAGAAATAACTGAGTACTAGAAGAGATCTCAATTAACTTTTTTCAATATCTCGACCAATCTTTTCCTTAGAACGAAAACCAATAACCAGGATTCATTCCATAACTTTCATAGCGTGAGGAATGTACTCAGATATCAAGTCAATTGCAAGGCAACACCCTTCATGCATTTATCTCATCCTCATCAAATATGCGTATAACAGTACCAACCAAATGGCAGAAATGCCGAAAACAGTAATGACAACGTAGGAAATACGCAAGTACAAATAATGAACGAGGATATACATTTGAGCAATAGTAATAGACTATGTGGAAAGCATAGGAGTAATGACAACAATTAGGAAACAGGAACATAAACTTCAACTAACTAGCATGGTAGAGGCCTAAATATGGATATAACAAATAAGAGGGGAACACATTATTTTTATAAATTATCAAGTAGATGCATGAATGACTAACATGGTGGAAGGAGTGTACTAAAGTACAACAAAATAGATACGACAAAGATGTAATTATGACAACAGAAAGTAGGCATAGTGTTTTCAAGTTTAGCAAGTAGAAGACATGAGCAACACAATAAGGGGTCGTTTGGTAGGAGGTATTAGAAAAAATAATGCAAGCATTAGCTCTATGCATTACTAATATCTTGTTTGGTACATTTTTTCAACTTGTGTATAACTAATACTTGTATTAGTTATACATCATACTTGGCATTATCCTATGCATAAGTAACGCATAGAAAATCATGGCATTAGTGATACCAAGGCTATTAATGCAGCATTAGTATGGTTAAAGACAAAATTGTCCTTAAAGTCCCTTAAAGCTAGAGAATATGGAGGGAATTTTTGTAAATAAATATTTTTCTTAAAAATTATGCAATGCATTATAATTTTAGTACATCACATCAAACAGTAGATAAGAAATAATAACTGCAGAACTAATGCTTGCATTACTAACCCCATGCATTACTAATGCACCTTATGTCGCACTATTCTTATACACCCTACCAAATGACCCTAACAATTAAGATAGAGGACAAGGACAAGGCATTAACGACAAGTCATATAAGAACCATAAATACGACAATAACATCTCAATGTAAAGTCATGAACGTATACACAAGGAAAAGATATTACAATATAATGCATGTCCCTCGTCCTCGCCTGCACGGAAACACCCATCGTGTCATGAACTCATGATAAAAGCATAATAATATAAATAAAATGGTACGGCATCACCCATCGTGCTTTACACTCACATAACATGACACGACATCACTCGTCGTACTTTTACTCTCAAAATGATATGGCGACATCATCGTTCGTGCTTTACACTCACATAACATGGCACAACATCATCCTCCGTGCTTTACACTCTCATAACATGGCACAGCATCACCCTTCATACTTTACACTCTTCCTTACAAAGCATATGTATATCAATGGCAAACAAGGTAGGAAACATGAATAACATCAAGGAGAGTGTTTAAACGAATATTCCAAATGAATCGCAATCACAACTTTCAAGCCGACAATAGTTCAATAAACCGTCAGGAACTTTATTATAAAGTATTTCAACAAATCTCACGAATGATCTATAATACGAGTATAGAATCTAGTATCTCAAGAATATCGCCTGTAGCAATGTATTAATGATTAAGCATAGTGACGACCGAATTAGACACATCAATATTTTCTCAAAATTTCCGTCAAATCTTAATCAAGTTATAATAAACTAAATCTTGGTTTCTAACATTTAATTCTATATTCTTAGTATCTATAAGTCAAGTAAGACATGAAGCGAGAAGGTCGCGTAATTGTACACAATTCATAACATAATCTATCATCAAGCATGATTAACCCTGGCACATGCATATATGCTCGTCACCTCATATATGTATCACCGCCGCATGTAGCAAATAATGTCAAATAGTGAGAAAAATTCCCTCAACAAAGTTAGTCAAGACACTTACTTCAAACAAGCCAAATCGATACACTAGAAGCGTCATCTCATTCAAATCATCCTTCGAATGGCTCGAAACTAGCCAAAAGCAACTGAAAATCATCAAATAATGCCATAGTAAGCAAATCCAATCGATAAAAGTTGAATCTTTACACATTTACTCAAAGTCAACCAAAAAGTCAAACCCGGGCACACACCTCGAAACCCGACAAAACCTACAAAATCCAACAACTCATTCAATTACGAGTCCAACCATACAAATTTCACTCAAATCCAACTCCGAATCGATGTTCAAAACTCAAAAGTTCAATTTAGGAAGACAAAAATCCCAACTTTCTCTTTATAAATCAGAATCCAAATGCGAAAACCGAAGATAGATTCATGAAATATATTCAAAATCAAGTAGGACACTTACCCTAATCCTTGTGGTGAAAATCGCCTCCATAATCGCCCAAATCCAAGTATAGGGTTCAAAATATGAAGGAATGAGCTAAAATCTCGAAATTCCAACTCTTAACCCAGCTGCAGATGTCGCATATGCAACCAAAAGTTCGCAATTGCGACCACATTTTCGTAGATGCAGAGTTCGTAATTGTGAAGTACCAGCACCAGCAAACCCAAACTTCACCGAAATGATCTGAAACCACCCCGAAACTCATCCGGAACCTCCCGGACACAAATCATATATGCATTTCAATCATAAAACACATTACAGATTTGCTCGCGCCTTTAAAACACCGAAAATAGGTTGTCTTGATCCGATATTAACCATGGTCAACCTTCAAATTACTTAACCTAACTAGTCTCTCAACCAATGATCCAAAATACACCCGAGCTCCTCGGGAACCCGTCAAATCATATCAAGTCGCAAAATATAACACGGAGCTACTCGAGGCTCAAATATCATATAGCAACATCGAAACGACGAATCGTGCCTCAAATCAAAATCGATGAACTTTCAACTTCCACAACTCGTGCCGAAACATATCAAATCAACCCGGAATGAACTCAAATTTTGCATACAAGCCCCAAATGACATTTCGAAGCTATTCCAATTCCCGGAACTACAATCTGAATCCGATATCCTCAAAGTCAACTTCCGGTCAAACTTATGCACTTTTCAAACCTTCAAATTTCTAACTTCGCCAATTAGTGTTGAATCCTTCTAGAAACATCCAAATGCAAATCCAAGCATACACCCAAGCCTATAATCACCATCCGAACCTAACGGAACCATCAAAACTCCAATCCGAGGTCAAATGCTAAAAAGTCAAACTTGGTCAATTCTTCCAACTTAAAGCTTAAATCTTGAAATTCATTCTTCCAAGTCTATTCCGAATAACTTGAAAACCAGAGCCGATGATTCATACAAGACATAATACATCATGCAGGGATACTCGTGTCCTCAAACTACCAAGAAAAATGCAAATGTTCAAAACGATCAGTCGGGTCATTACATAAGTGATTATAACCTAATATATGTGATTACGTAAAATAAACCTCATTCTATTTGTCTTTTTCCCCTTCAACTAGTTAGTTACTATAGAACTTGAAAATGAAATAAAGTTGTTAAGAAGAAGAAGAAGAAGAAGAAGAAGAAGATATAAATGTTTTGATGCAAGATAACAGAAATAATATATTCTTAAGGAATTATGTTGGCTTTAGGTATAGGTAAGAGGAGAAATATGAAAGACAACAAATCTGGTAATGTTTTTCTGCTCAATAGACATGCAACCAAAATGTTTTGCAATGATAATTTTTAATTGTCAATAGCGGGAAGTCCTTAATTTTATTGTGAGTAGATTTGTTTAAGAACATGACCATGAGTATAATTCTCCAAAATAGACTAAGATTTGCTTGTTCGATAACTAAGATTCTCGCTAGAGATTAAAATATGGTCATTATAATGCTGGGTTAAAGCCAATTATAACCTACTCTTGGCACAAAAAAACTGAAGAGTAGATGTTGTAAGCTATTCCAAGAAAGATTGCTTTAATTTAATACACATGTTAATGAAATAGAAAGTTAAACCATGGATGCTCAAAGTGTTGTTAATGAATTTTTAAAAAATGATAAACAAGCACATACACTTTTAGAATTGAACACCAAAAATATGTAGCCAATTCTAGATCGATCATCACTAAAAAAAAATAGTTATAACATTCCAAGAGTAGAGTGTCTCACGTGCTTATCTATCATTAAATCCATCAACAATTTCAACATCTTAAGTTTTTATGTTACATTTCAACATTTATATGCAAGATTAAGGCGGATTTTCGTGGAATAGGAAAAAATATTTTACCTTCCAACATATTGTGCCAAGTAAGAAAAGATTACACTGAGCTTTGTACCAACATTGGCTATGTTTACAATCTTTAGCCCCAGAACCTTACTAATCAAAAAGGCACAAATGTCTCTAAAGTCTATCTTATGGTATGCTGTTTAACAATCTATACAGAAGAATTTACTGGTGGTTGACGCTTTGTTGTTGGATATTGATCAAATTATTGTGGGCTGAAAGAAGCACTCCTATCCTATGCTTTAGTGACTTGAGAAATGGGTTTCCTAGAAAGTCACAATTGGAAATTTGATATAGGAATAATAGGATTATGAATAAGCATTTTGATTGGGTATATATATTCAAAGTGGAGATCAAATTAAGCAAAAGTATGAAGAGAGAAGAGAAACGACAGAAGTTCCATGACGGCCTCCTTCGAATGCTCTATCCTCCTCCACCTTCACCTCCTCCCCAAGTAAATCCTCATTCTTTTTCTACTATCTCCATCATTACCCTTTCTTTTTCATAGTGTTAAATGATTACAATTTGTAGGAAGAAAACGATGAAGAACCACTTCACATTCTCGGTCAAGGCATCAACTTGGATCAAATTCCAGGTTTTCTTTTGTATGAGTATAATTTTGATGTCTGTGCAGTTGTTGCTTACCAAATGCAATTTTAGAACTCTAATTGGGTTTTATATACAGATGAAGTGGAAGACGATAGGGGCTCTTCCTCCTCTGGCAACCAAGCGTCTGATCATGGGCCTGATGAGAAGCTCACAAGGGCCCAGAGAAAGAGGCTTCGACGAAAGAAGCTTAAGGAAGCTGCCTCTCGCCGCCAGAATATAATTGGGCCGTTGTTGCCTACCACAGGGAATGATGGGAGGGGTGAAAATGTGAGTACAACAGAAGAAGAAGCACAAGGTGTTCGACAAAATGCCAATGAGCCAGGTAGGCTTTGAGGATTTGATAAAAAGTAGTAGCAATAGCAGTAGTTTTCTTGTCTCTCTCCTTATTTTTCACTTTGGATTTATCATATATCTATTGAAAATGGAAGTAAATTTTTAGAGAGGCAGTATAATTCAGCCTGCTTAACAGGTTTTCGTATCTTATTCTATGAAATATTACCTTAACGTGACCTGACACTGCAATCTGCAAACAACTTTTTACATACTGAATTTATATGGAGTAACTTTTAGCGCTTGTCCATTATCCAGGTGATGCAGACTCTTGCTCGAAACAAAACAGACTAAGACAAAGAAGAATTGCTAAACGGTTGGTTGGTGGCAGCTCAAAATCAACTGGAGAACGCGACAAACCTTAAAATTCCCCTTCCTTTTGCCAAGAGCTAAAGCTTGACGGATTTCCTGTGAAATGAGGGACCACTGGAACAGGCAGAAGTGAAATTGTAACTGATAAGAAGAAATCAAATTTTCTACTACTACTACTGACAAATTTTTAAGAAGCAGGTTGGATTTGTATCTTTTCAAAATATCCAAGGCATAGTTTTTATTTTGAACTGTGTGGTTCACGTTCGTGTACTTTTTGCAGTCTGCAGATGTCTTCTTACTAGTTAATTTAGTGCTTCTGTGTACTCTAGTACTGTAAATGTTTGTCAATTGATTCATTTTCTTTTAATGACATAACTTAATGACACGTTGGAGAAGCTTTGTTTTAAGAAATACTCAAAGTTTGGAAAAAAAAACCTGTTTCTGAGAACATTCGAAGTTTTCCGGAAAAGGCATTTGTCTGGCTTGAACTAGTGGTGTAACTTCAACTTAATTAATGACAGTGCTGATCCATTTCCATGGAGCTCTGGCTTCTGAAAATGAGAACTTCGGGCGTCTTACTAACAAAGAGAAAGGAAAATTAATCCACTGACCATGAGACATCATCATGGTTATGTTATGCAATCTTTGTTTGGGCTATCGTGCAGTCTTACAGCACGGCTAAGCTTCTTCAAGACCAAATTAATTTTTTATATTTAAAAAAAGGTGTTTTTGTTTCAAACTTTAGGTGTTTGGCCAAACTTTTGGAAGAGAAAAAAGTGTTACTAAAAGGTACTTTTCAAATTAATTAATCAAACACAAACTGGTTCACCAAACTTTTGAAGAAAAATACTTTTCAAAATAGGCTGATTTTAGAAAATTTGCCTAGTATTAATTTGGAATTGGGCACCTATGTGTGATGATGTCCGTACACAGCTTAAGGATATTGTGTTAACTAAGCCTGAATCCCACTTTCATGTCGCGTTGGCCCAATTTATTCTGAGATCAGACTGTAGTGGTGGTTCGTTTTTAATAGGACCGTTTCCTGGTGTGGGTAGGCTAACAATCTATACATCAATGCAGTGTACGGCAGATTAGTAGGCATCGTAGCAAATGGGACTTAGCCCCTTTCTTCCTATTTGTTTATTTATTTATTTATTTTTCATAAAAAGAAAAGAAATTTTCAAAAATAACTATTGTTTAGTGGATATTAAATTTCTATAATTATCATATACATAATTAATTTCCATAGCTATCTTTCAGTTGTTATGGTAATGTATTGTATTCAAGCTAGCAAAAATCGGCTAAAAATAGGGTAGTCCAGCTGTCAGCCGATGTATTCACATGTAGTCATATCATGTATTCACGAATACAATGTAATAATAGGTCTCTCCAGTTGTTTAATAACAGAAAGTTGCTAATATAACGGGATATACTCCTAATATAACTCTCCTAAATCAATTATAACATACACCATTATCAATCCTTTTATCAGACATTAAACATAAAAAACAGAGCATTCTTCAGAGTTTCAGCACCTCTTTTTTTTCTAATACAGTTCGAGTTTCTTTTTTCTGACATTGTTCGAGGTTCTGCTCGGAATTGATACAAGTATCTACAGAAATACTTTGAAATTCGATTTTTTCTTGTCAGAAATACATGTATTTATGCCGGATTCAACCTGTAATAGTAACCTACTGCCTACAAATTTTATATTAAACCTAGTGCTTGTATGTTGTTGTATCTAACAGTTGTGTTCAATGTATTCAAGTTTATTTTTGTACTCACAATATTTTATTTATTCCTAATACATGGTATTACTGCTTTATTGAGTATATTTTATTAGTTGTATTCATTGATTTTCTATTAGTATTGAGAGTATTTTATTGTATTTCAGTGTATTATTATTTTAAATACATATGGATACAATTAGGTTGAAAATTCAGATTAGTACAGTTAGATTGAATGCATAACTAATTGATGAATAACATCAAGATGATAGAACTAACAATGTATTTAAAAATATTGTTGTATGAACTCAAATACATATAAATACATCTAAATACAACAGTCAAAAATCACTGTACAAAATAAAAATCAGTGTATTCCTTATTAAATACATATAAATACATCTAAATACAACAGTCAAAAATCACTGTACAAAATAAAAATCAGTGTATTCCTTATTAAATACATATAAATACATCTAAATACAACAGTCAAAAATCACTGTACAAAATAAAAATCAGTGTATTCCTTATTAAATACATATAAATACATCTAAATACAAGAAGAGAAAATTATTGTACAAGCTAAAAATCAATGTATTCGAACTCGAATACATATAAAAAAAATTATCGAAAGATGGCCCTTTGAGTGCTTTAGTGGGTATTCTGCAGAAAACCTAACAATGATGAATATTTTAAAAAAAATATTGAAGAGAAAGAAGAAGCTTTAACCGGACAAAAATCCAAAAACTTTAACATTTACCACAACTTTTTGAAGCAAAAAATTATTGAAAATTGAGGAAAATAATGACACTGAAAAAGGAGAGAGCTGGGGAGATAAATTTGGAGCTTGCATATTAATAACTGTTTATGTGCCAAATATGAATAAAAGTTGCAATTTTGAATGGATGAATAGGAACGTGCGATGAATGTTGCACGGCCATGGTGGCTGCTAGGTCACCATGTCGCCTAGAGAGGAGAGAAATATCGTGGAGAGAGAAATAAGATACTATGCAGTATTTTGGGAGAGAATAAACTGATAGAATGAGAGAGAAGTATTAGACAGCATATTTAATGGCTTAATGGTAGGAAGTGACCATAAATACTTTTGCTATAAAATCTAAAAGGTAACTATAGAAAATAATATTTTAAAAGAGTTTTTATTTATAATAAATAAGGTGTAAATCTTAGCTAGAGGAGGTAAAATTTCCTAAAAAGAATTTATAGCTTAAAGTAGACTCATTAGAGTGTCAGATGAGAAGATAGAAGAGTGAGTGGTGATTGGCAAAAAGTTAATACTGTTTGACCAAAAAGTATTAAGCTTTTTGTTAAACCAATTATTTAAAGTAATAATGGGTAAACCCTAGTTAAGCATAATAAATCTAAGATCTAAAATTAAAATATGTCGGTGATATGATACTGTTAAATATTAAGTATATGCTCAATGATTGTCAATAAATATAAGAGTAATGGTAATCAATAAATGTAACAAAGGGCAATAAATGTAAATAGAGGAAGTTTATCACTCAAATATTGAATGATGAGAATGATTCCTTCTTCTGACAACAACGTGTGACAATAAACTATGAAGGTGGACAAAGTGTTCTTGGATCTTGTGAGTAAAAAAGTAGAACAAACAATAAAAATCAAACATGAACGACAAGACAAGCTTTTGTATATATTCTTGATAGTCAGCCTTTTACAAGATGCTCCTATCAGAAAAGTGAAGATCCTCTTATTGTTCCCTATCTCCTACTATTTATAAGGGACATTCCTAGGAAATCCAAAAAGGTACAATTAAAGGAATATTCAATAGAATATTTCTTTTCGTAATTCTAAAACTACTTTAATCATTGCTACTACTCGTTCTCTACTCGACCTCGGTCCTGGTCTCTCGCTTGGTGACTCCTCACTACTGGGCCTTGCTTGACCTCATCCACAACTCGTCCACTTACATCTGCTAAGCCTAGCCTGATTTTGACCCATACAGTTAGTCCCTTTGCTTACTAAGGTCATCTTCTTGGAGGACCTCGGTGAGTGGACTTTATCTGCAGCCGGTCAGGAGAAATTCCGACGTGATGACTGAGCAGAAGTGATCCACGTCGAAATGGTGACATGTCGTCCCAAGGGTCATGGTTGGCGTGGCTGGCGTAGGATGACATCACGACCACGTGCGTCATCATTACGCACCTTCCCAATGCAATGTGTCGTTTCTCTAGCCTCTGCCGCTTCGATTTTAGAGCCACTGACGGTTACTTGCGTCGATTCGAGAGCCACCATTGTTTATAAATAGAGGGAGGGGAGTTTCTAAACGAAACTTTCACATTTCCTACTTCATTTCTGCACTTTGCTTCTTCTTCTTCTTCTTCTTCATCATCTGTCCTTGCTTCCCATTTCTTCTTACTCCTCAGTTCTTGCTTCCTATTTCTTCTTACTCCTCAGTTCTTGCTTCCTATTTTTTCTTCCGTCAATCCTCTTTCTTTTCCATCCCCACCACACGCACGCTACTGAACAATGACCAACTCAACTCAAAACTCTAAAATAGTCTCTGATGCTACCCTATTGTCAGTGGCCATGCCTTCTTGTGGCGGTGAGTCCATGGTGGTGGAATACAAAAGCTTTCCCACCGTGGAGGAGGTTATTCCCCACAACCCCACTTCTATGAACGACATCTCAAAGGAGCCCATTTCATGCCACGAACTGGTATTGTCCGAGATGGGGTCAAAGCAGATCTCCGCCTTCAGGTCAAAATACCACATTCCCGCCCATATTGATATCGTTCCGGCAAGGGACGAGGTGATACGGGTCCATCGGCCCGAGTATTGCGCATTCTACGCCTATCTATTCTCGGTAGGCTATACTCTTCCCCTTCTTCTATTAGCAGAAGAGTTCTGTCATTTTTACAGCGTCTACCCGGTGCAGATCCCCCCCCTTACCTTTATAAAAATTTCCTCATGTTGATGAAATTTGCGGAGTTGGCCGGCTGCGAAGTCTCCATTTGTCACCTTCTGCACCTTTTTGCGCCGAGCTTCTACAGAGGTACAATGATTCATGTTCGCCATCGCGTAACTAAAGGGTTGGTAGAGGGGATGGACGATAAGGCGAAACCGCCGATTTTACTTCAACTACTTCTTCATCAAAACCTAGAACCAAGTGGCGAACCTGTGCAGATTCCCTGAGCAATGGATCTTCAATTGTAAGTCTTTTTACTGTTTGAAGTATGTTTACTCACTCTTCTTCATTTTTTTTGTTTGACTTGTTTTCCTTTTGTAGCCGAGAGACATCCACCTTCCCTGGTTACTAATATTCGTGACTGGGTAGCCCGCATCATGCCTCACACCGTAGGGATTCATGACTAGGCGTCCTTCAATAAGCGATTTGGGCCCAAGCCTTCAACCGGTAAGTTGGATTTCAGTTTTACAACCATTTCGTCTTCGTTATAACTTGTTGCTATTTACTGTTGCTCTTTGACATGGACCTCTTTTTGTGTCAGGTCGACGAGCTTCTAAGAAGGTAAAGGCTCATGTGCCTGCATTCCGCCAGGCGGTCCCCTCGGCGGGGATGCAGTTCGTACTGGCTAAGTCCGTACAAAGTGATCAAACCCTAACTCCGCCATTGGGTGACTCCGCACCGCATGTGGCTGTTATGTCGGCTGAGACCTTTGCCCACCCTATTTTTTTTATCTAATCGACGAGTCATCTCCCGGCGAGGAGGAGGCGACACCGCTGAAGAGGCGGAGAGTAGAGATTGGTAGGGTGAGTGCTGTTGATGCCGCGCCTGAGAGGCCGATTGTTTTGGATGCGGAGTCGGTGCATCCACTGGGCATTGAGGCTGCTTTTGCACCGGAGATCGCCACGGAGGAGAGGCCGTCGGAAGCGAAAGAGGCCAGCACCGGGGAGGAACGTGCATGAGCAACTGGAGTTGGCTCGTCATCAGCGGACAGGAGAAGTAAAACCATCCTCGTAGAAGATGATAGGTCGGTCTCCGACATTGACCCCGAGGAGGTGTGGTCCTTTGAAGATAGGTTCACCCGAGTAGAAATAAGCTCGGAGAGGTCTAACCGTAACATTGTCATCCCCATAGATTATAACCTCTTAGTTAACTCAGAACGGGTGGTTCCGGCCTTCGCTCCTTTGTGTACGGATTCTGAGAACAAGACGCTGCAGAAGCTTAAGGATGCGGACCTGTCACTGGGCATCTCCGACATGTCCTTGCGAGTAAGTTTTCCTTCCATGTTTTAACTTTATTCACTTCTTTTGTGTTGTTTGCCTCTGCTGATCCATCTTCTTTTATATACTAGACCCTCATTTTGGAGATTGAGCGTGATCGGAAGGAAGAGAAAAGGAAGGCCCTCTACAAGAAGATGGAATCCAAGTAAAGAGAGTACCGTTATAAGCACCGAACATTAGTCAACATACTTGGCGAGGACGGCCAATTTTAGATGCTTCATGATGAGCTCAAGCAAAAAGATGAGGAACTGAGGGAGAAGGAAGGTGAGCTCATGAGGACCATTGGCAGGTGCAACGTGCTTGAGAGGACCCTGAGATCTAAATAATACGAGCTCGAGGTGAGCAAGGGAGTGATGGTCGAAAATTCTAACTTTCAGGCATCAGGTGGCATCCTTAAGGGTTGATCTCAAGCGGAGCGACGCTATGGACATCGGCATGAGGGGGGAGTTGACCTCTTGAGTTGAGGAGTTGGAGTGGGTAGAGAGGGCTAGGATGGCTGCCGTGGCGGAGGCGCCTGCACTAGGGGTTACCCTCCGCGTCTGCAGGTCCGAGCGGGTTAGTGAGGCATAAACGTCGGCGCTCAAGGAAGTGAGGCTTGAAGAGTGGATAGGTGGTTTGAGGCGGAGTTGTCAGACCTAAACGAGAAGATTGCTGCCCTAAAAGCCGAGAAGGAGAAACAGCAGGCCCAACCATCTACTTCTCATATTTCTATCGATCCGAGTGTGTCATGGGAGTTGTATGAAAAATGGGTTCATGCTGAGGCCCAACTTGATATATACAGGGCTCTGATGATGGTCGAGAAGGTTTCTAAGGCAGAGCTCGAGGACACTCGCATCAAGGCACGTGCAGCTCATGACGGCTGCGGTTATGACCCCGATACGCCCGACATGGATGATGATGGAGATGACTTAGACGGGCTTGCCTCCGATCCTTGGTACGATGATGAGTATGCCAACAAAGTTGGTGATGGCGGGGACAATGCAGTATGAAGTCTTTGTACTTGGTCTTTGTTTGTTTTTTGTTGTTTTTTTTGTTAGGGCGTCTTTCAACCCCTTTGTAAGATTTTTTAGGATGGAATGATTTGAATGTAACAGTTTACTTTTTGTTGCATATTTTCAGCTCTTTTTGCTTTTCTGTGTATGTACCTTTGTGAGGGCGCTTGACTTTCGATTGGTCCAAACACTGTCGATCGTTAAGACATTCGATCGAGGTGGAATATAACTTGATTCGAATGAGGGTGGAGGTTAGTCCTGAAAAATAATTCGAGTGAGGTCGAATATAAGTTAATTCGAACGATGTCGAATGCAGACTTGAAAAACGATTCAAACGAGGTCGAATGTAAGTTAATTCGAACAAGGTCGGATATAAGTCGATCCGAACGATGTCGAATACGGACTTTAAAAATGATTCGAACGAGGTCGAATGAAAGTTAATTTGAACGAGGTCGAATGTAAGTTAATTCGAACGAGGTCGAATATAAGTCGATTTGAACGATGTCAAATGCGGACTTGAAAAATGATTCAAACGAGGTCGAATGTAAGTTAATTCGAATGAGGTCGAATATAAGTCGATTCGAACGAGGTCGAATGTAATTTAATTCGAACGAGGTCAAATATAAGTCAATTCGAATGATGTCGAATGCGGACTTGAAAAATGATTCGAGCGAGGTCAAAATTAAGCTAATTCGAACGAGGTTGAATATAAGTCGATTCGAACGAGGTCGAATGTAAGTTAATTCGAACGAGGTCGAATATAAGTCGATTTGAGCGATATCAAATACGGACTTGAAAAAGGATTCGAGTGAGGTCGAATGTACATTTCCTGCGTTGGTGTAATGTGTAAACTTGGTGGAATCATGTAAGAACATCATATATTTCTTTGTTTATACATTGGAGAGTTTTACATGTTTCTGCTCAGTTCGTACATACATTCGAGATGTCCCAGTCTATCTAGTCCCTTCACCGGTTGGCCTGGAGATGTGGTCGATAGGCCGAGCGGTGAACTTAACACTTAAACATCGAGACACACTCTTCGTCGCCTCGTTAAAAACCTCCTCGAGAAAACCTAATTGGGACAAAACTCGGGTGAGGGAAAAAAATTACGACTTGGAGGACGTCTATCTCTAGAAGTTAAAGTATTTGAGGTGGGCGACGTTCCAATTGTTTGGTAGTAGTTTTCCCTTCATTGTTTCTAGTTGGAAAGACCCTTTGCTTGCCTCCGCCGTGATTTTCTATGGGTCGTCCCAATTAGTTTCCGACTTGCCTTCCCGTAGGTATTTGCTCGCTTGTGTATTAGCCTTGAGTACATAGTCCCCGATTTTGAGTGGCCTGAATTTGGCTTTTTTGTGTTAGTACTGCTCTGCTTGTTGTTTTTGAGATATCATTCTTATGTAGGCCATGTCTCTCTGCTCGTCGGCTTCGTCAAGGTCTTGCCTTCTGCTCTCATCGTTGCTTGGCCCGCTCTCGTTGGAGTATCTTAAACTTGATCACCGACTTCGACCGGTATTACTACATTAATCCCATAAATTAGTGAATATGACATTTCTCCTGTGCTTTTTTTGGCTTGGTACAGTATGCCCATAGCACTTCCAGTAGTAGTTCAGGCCATAGTCCCTGGCGTTCTCGAGCTTCTTTTTCATGATGTTTAATATTGTTTTGTTGGATGACTCCGCCTAGCCGTTTCCTGATGGGTCATATGGCATGAAGAGCATTCTCTTGATGTGCCATTTTTCGAAGAACTTGTCGGTCTTTTTCCCAGTGAACTGAAGTTCGTTGTCGCAAATGATTTCCTTGCGGATTCTGAAGCAGCATATGATATTTCTCCATATAAATGTGATGACCTCTTGCTTGCGTATTTGGGCGAATGCACCTTCTTCCACCCATTTTGAAAAGTAGTCAACTAAAACTAAAAAAATCTTACATTACCTCGTCCTACTGGGAGGGGTCCGACAATGTCCATTCCCCATTTGATGAAAGGCCAAGGCGAGGTGACTGAGTGGAGGTGCTCGCCTGCTTGGTGAATCATGGGGGCGTATTTTTGGCATCGCTCGCACCTTTTGACGAAGTCGGCGGCCTCTTTTTTCATAGTGGGCTAGTAGTAGCCTGCTCGAATGAGGCATCTGACGAGGGTTCGGTTGCCGGTATGGGCTCCGTAGTGGCCTTTATGTACTTCTTCGAGGACGCGGCGCGTTTGGTTCGGTCCTAAGCATTTTTCCATGGGACCGCCAATCGTTCTTTTGTACAAGTCGCTATTGATGATGTTATACTTGGCCGCCTGCATTCGAAGCTTTTTGGCTTCTTTTTTATCGGGCAGGAGCGCTCCGTCCTGCAAATATAAGGTAATACGATTGCACCAGTCCCAAGTCATGTTTATAGTATGTACCTCAATTTGATCTATTGATGAATGGAGGAGAGTGACCACATTATCTTTTCCGGTCATGCTTCTGGTAGCTGTTGCCAATTTGGCGAGGCCGTCTGCCTCTATGTTCTGTGCCCGAGGTATCTGGTCGAGTTAGCATTCGTCGAACTCGGGCAGTAGCTTACAAATCTCGGCCTGATATATTTGCAGCCTTTGTTCTTTGATTTGGAAAGCCCCTGTGACTTGTTTGATGACGAGTTGTGAGTCATATAGGAGGATGACCCGTCGTGCTCCATATTTGAGAGCTAGTTTTAGTCTTGCAATTACGGCCTCATATTCAGCCTCATTATTAGTCATATCGGGACACCGTATGGATTGGCGGACGACTTCGCCCGTCGGGACCTCGAGTACGCGTCCAAGTCCAGATCCCCACGCATTGGAGGTTCCATCGGTGTACAGAACCCATAGGTCGGGTAACTTGGGGGAAGTACTGGAGGCTTCCCATTCGACCTCAGGCATTAGTTTAGCGCTCAAGTTGGCATGCACTTGGGACTTTATCATTGTTCGCGGCTGATATGCCATATCATGCTCACTCAACTAGATGGCCCACTTAGCCAGCCAACCCGACAACTCGGGTTTATGTAGGATGCTTCTTAGGGGAAAAGTTGTGACCACTGAGATGGGAGGGCATTAGAAATACAATCTAAGATTTTGTGAAGCTACGACTAATGCCAGGCCAGATTTTCAAGGTGAGGATACCTTGTTTCGGCATCGACCAAAGTTTTGCTAATGTAGTAGATTGGTGATTGTGTACCTTTGTCTTCACGGACCAAGACTCTGCTTACCGCAACATCAGATACGGCCAGGTAGATCAGGAGATGCTCGTCGGGTTCTGCCTTGGCGAGCAGCGGGGGAGAGGACATGTATGCCTTTAATTTCCTTAGGGCATTGACGCACTCGAAATTTCACTGGAGTCCGTTGTCCTTCTTGAGTACGCTGAAGAATTTGTGGCATCTATTAGAGGATCGTGAGATGAACCTCGGCAGGGCGACTATACGGCTAGTCAGCTTTTGCACTTGCTTCTTGCTGGTAAGATTTTCAAGTATTCCCTCTATAGCCTTGATTTTTGGTTGGGGTTAACCTCAATGCCTCTTGGCGACACCAAAAAGCCGAGGAATTTTCCCGAGGTTACTCCGAAGGCGCATTTCTCGGGGTTCAGCTTTATGTCGTACTGTCTGAGTATGTTGAAGGCTTACCTCAGATGGTCGAGGTGGTCCTCTTTCCTTTTCGACTTGACCAGCATGTCGTCTATATACACTTACATCGTCTTGCCGAGACGCTCTTTAAACATCTTGGTTACTAGCCTCTGGTAAGTCGCCCTTGCATTTTTCAACCCGAATGGCATGACTCTGTAGCAGTACGTCCCTTGGTGGGTGATGAAAGTGGTTTTTTCCTGATCCTCTTCCTCCACGAGGATTTAGTTATAACCTGAATAGGCGTCCAAGAAACTTAACAGCTCGTGCCTCACCGTTGCGTCGATGAGCTGATCAATATAGGGTAATGTCAATGAATCTTTCGGGCTGGCCTTATTCAGATCTGTGAAGTCCACGCACATGGCTATTTCCCATTTTTCTTTTTCACCATGACCACGTTAGCGACCCACTAGAGGGATTTGGACTCTCTGATAGAACCGTTTGCAAGCAACTTTTCTACCTCTTCGCGAACAACATCGTTTATGGCGGCGTTGAATTTCCTCCTGACCTGCCATACCAGCGGGTAGAGTGGGTCGACGTTCAACTTGTGCGTTGCAATTTCTTTCGGGATTCCTGACAAATCTGCGTGGGAGAAGGCAAACAAATATGCGTTGTCAGTTAAAAATTTATGGACTTTACCTGGTTCTGGGAGTTTGTGGTCGATGTAGGCTTTTTTGTTGTGGTCGCTTTTATCCAATTGTACGGGGTCGAGGTCCTCCACTGTTGATCCTGCGGCATCCACGGCGTCGGGGTCTTTGATGATATCACCGCAGGACCTCGACTTTGCTAATTGCTATGCTTCCGTGTCTTCACCTTTCAACTGTTGAGTGTATGTGCAGTCTTGGGCGATGCGATAGCATTCTTGGGTGATGCGATAGCATTCTTGGGCTGTGCGATGTTCGTCGCGGATGCTGAACACTCCCCATGGTGTAGGGAACTTGATGACCTGATATAGGCTGGACTGGATGGCCTTCATGGCATGTATCCATGGTCGTCCTATGATGGCGTTATAGGATGTGTCTTGATTCATGACATGGAATGTTGTTTCCAGGGTGACGCCTACGGCCAGAACGGGCAATGTGACCTCTCCGTAGGTCCGTTCGACTGCGTTGTTAAAACATGTTAGTTTTATGCAGCGTGGTACTATTTTATCCTCGAGTCTCATTTGTGTGAGACCTCGGGGGTGGATAATATACGCGCCACTTCTATCGTCTACCATGATCCTTTTTACATCGGTATCTGAAATTCGTAAAGTAATGACAAGAGCATCATAGTGAGGAAAAGCCAAATCGTGGGTATCTGACTTATCGAAGATGATACTTTCTTCGAGGTCGTCATACCGTTCATGGGTGATCGACCACTTCAACTTGTGGGTGGTGGTGAATTTCACGTGATTGATTACCGCTCGTCGCCTCAGCCGATGATCATTTGGATGGTGATGGCGGGGGAGGGGGGAGGGGGAGGGGGGCTTGATGTTGTTCCCGTCTAAATTGGCTCTTCCTCAGTCGCTTATTAGCTCCCTCAAATGTCCTTGGTGGAGCATGTTTACTACCTCTTACCATAAGGCTATACAGTCCTCGGTCTTGCGGCCTCGTTCCTGGATGAATTCACAGAGGGCAGTCGACTTTCTGGTGTCTGGGTTGGACTTCATCCTTTGAGGCCATTTTACCTTGGGGCCGAGCTTCTCTAGGGCGTTGACTATTTCTGAAGGAGAAACACAAAAGTTATGAGAAGATAACAGTGGAGGCATACCTCTTTCATTTCGGTGAGCCCTGTCTGTGGCCTAGATAGGCCGTCGCCATGGTGGGAGGGGGAGGGGGTGGCAGGACGGCCGTTCTGGTATACGGTTGATGCCTGTCACGATTGATGTGTGTACCTACGCGGTCTCTCCGACCGTCGTTTCGACTGTCTTTCCTCGACTCCATCTGGACCGACGTCAACCGTTGGGTTGGTCTGCTAAGGCCGTCCTCGTCTGCTCTCACCTCGGTGCAGTAGGCATTGCGCATTTCTTCCCAGGTAGTGGGGGGGGGGGTATTTCATGAGTATGTTCAATAGTTTTCTAGTTGCCCTCGACCCGTTCCTGTTTAACCCATTCTGGAAAGCTGCTACCGCCATTCCCTCTGACACGTTTGGAAGGCTCATTCTCACTCTGTTGAACCTTGGGCGATTTTTTAATGGCGAATATGTCATTCACCCTGGCTTCTTCTTTTTTGGCCCCGGCACGGGCGGTGATAAATTTGTCGGCCATTTCCTTGAATGTCTCTATGGAATGTGCTGGTAATTGTGAATACCATGTTAGGGCTCCCCCTGTTAGGGTTTCGCCGAACTTCTTTAACAGTACCGACGGTACTTGTTCTTTGGTGATGTCGTTGCCCTTTGCCGTCGTGACGTAAAGGGTGATGTAGTCTTCAGGGTCCGTTGTGCCGTCATATATTTGTAAATATGGTGGCATTTTGAAGGTTTTGGGTATGGCATGTGTTTCCCACTCATCGTTGTATAGCTGTTCTACGAACCGATCGACGTCCCGTTTTGGCAGGAGTTTTGGAGCGCCTGGTATCTTATCAACCCTCTCTTGGTTCTCCTTCATTTGGTCGTGGAGTTCTTTTTTTCGTTCTCCATCTCTTCCATTTTCCTCAGAATAGCAGCGAGGGCGTTGTTACCTGCATCATCAACAATGTCCTGTTGGGGGGGAGGGGCGTGTTGCTCGTTGATAGTTGTTGTGATGCCAACTCGTGCAGTGTTCCTACTTGCCCCTTGAGCGGGTTTGTCGAGTATGTTGATTAGAGTACTTGTTAGCCACGACTCCAATAATTATCTTACAGCTGGCGGTGCTTCCTCCATCGTGGACGTAGAGGCTCCCTTCCCATAAGAGGTGGCACGCTCCCATGAGGGGGGGGTGAGTCACTCCGCCTGGGTGAGGCACTTGGCGTCACATTCTCCTCGTCGTTTCTACTAACCTCATTGATGGTGCTCATGAGGTTAGTAGTGATGCCTGCTACTGCTTTCAACCTTTCCTCTCCGTTTCCTGCCATTGTTAGTTCGTGCAAGCAAGGAAAAAAGAGAGTTTTGTCATATTTTTTTTAGATCTAGAAGAAACTAAAATTTTAACTAGAAAATCCCCACACACTGTGCCAAATTGTTTGACCAAAAAGTGTTAAGCTTTTTATTAAACCAATTATGTAAAGTAATAATGGAAAAATCCTAGTTAAGCATAATAAATCCTAGATCTAAAATTAAAAGATGTCGGTGATATGAGACTGTTAAATATTAAGTAAATGCTCAATGATTATCAATAAGTATAAGAGTAATGGTAAGCAATAAATGTTACAAAGGGAAATAAATGTAAATAAAGGAAGTTTATCACCCAAATATTGAATGATGAGATGATTCCTTTTTGTGGCAACAACGCGTGACAATAAACTATGAAGATGGACAAAGTGTTCTTGGATCTTGTAAGTAGAAAAGTAGAACAAACAATGAAAACCAAACAGGAACGACAAGACAAGATTTTGTACATATTCTTGATAGTCAACCTTTTACAAGATGATCCTATCAGAAAACTGAAGATCTCCTTTTGTTCCTATCTCCTACTATTTATAAGGGACATTCCTAGGAAACCCTAAAAAGTACAATTAAAAGAATATTCAATAGAATATTCCTTTTCGTACTTTAACCATTGCTACTATTCGTTCTCTACTCAACCTCGATCCTGGTCTCTCGCTTGGCGACTCCTCGCTACTGGGCCTTGCTCGACCTCGTCCACAGCTCGTCCACTTACATCCGCTAAGCCTAGCCTGATTTGACCCATACAATTACCATTCGAGATGTATAGCTCAATTAATTTGGATTCATATAAGATAAATCTACAAATAAATGTTAGAAGTAACAAATATTAGCATTTGATAGCTCTGTTTTAAAAGGCAAAATTGGCAGTCGCCCGGGATTCACCCTAGGCTAGTGTGTGGGGCTTAGTTCCGTGAGACTTGCGTCTTGGCCGTCGAGATCTACACCCCTGACATGCTCAACGCCCAACATATTGAGCTCGCCTAATAGAACTTTATGCAATTATGTGTAACTAATCTTGTAAATCCTTAAATTTTCTTAATAAATTGTTGATTATTCAAATTTACTTCTTAAAAAATCATAAATTATTAAGTTGAGAGTACTTTAAGCCATAATTAAAATAAAAATTATTGCATATTTTCCACTAAGACTGTCATGAGTAAATTTTAAATAAATCTTTAATTTAAAAGTATTTATTTATTATATAATAGTTAATATTTTTTATAATTATTTTTCTAAATATTATTTTTTTCACATTTACGAGATACAATACTTATTAGTTTAATATCTCAGTATTAGGTAGTAACTACTTACAAACAATCAGTTATCAAGGTATAGTATGGTGAATTATGTCTCACTTTATTAATTTGTTGAAACTTAGAAATAAATGATGCTAGAGAATCATATTTAAATTGTGAATTATGTTTTATATAAATTTTATTTAAAATAGAAAGCATATTAAATAAAAGGATTATTTTAAAAAATAAATAAATTATAATATCGAAATTCTTTCATGATTCAATACTCCTTGAGAGATACACACTACTAAAAAAATAACAAATTTGCAACTTAATAGTTACGACCGATTTAATTCAGTTGTAATTTTTGACTGATTCGGTCGGAAACATTATTAAAGTACATGTAAATTTTTGGCTAAAAATTGCAACTGATTCAGTCGCTCAATTACGCGAAAAATACCACGAAAATATTTTTTATGGTTTGCGATTGAATCAGTCGCACAAATTAAAATTAAAAAAATTTAAATTAAATGTTTTGACCGATTTGGTCGGGATATGCAATAAAAATGAGGTCTGACTGGTCAACGAGATTTGCGACCGAATATCTCGCAATTTGAAAATTCAAATTTTAAATTTGCAACCGATTCAGTCGCAAATCTTTTTTGTAATACACCCTAGACCGTTTTTAATTCTTTCTTCTTTCTTCTCAAACTTTTTTCACTCTCCTCTTCTTCCCTACCCGCTCTATTTCTCGATTTTCTCCTCTAATCTAACCATATTAGGTATGATTTTCCTCTCTTACTCTCTCTCTCCCTCACCCGCTCCATTTACCCCGTCTAGACCCCCTCCCCCCCAAAAAAGTTTTTGCTCCCAAGTTGTTTAACTCATTTTTGGTGCAAGAATCCGGCGGCTCATCTCCCCTCCGGTGATGGTTCGGCAGCAGATCCATTGGTCATTTTCCAGTTTTTATGCATTAAGTAATATAAATAGTATGTTTAAATTTGCTATATAATTTGCAATATAGTATAGATAAATTAGAAATAATTTTTGCAATATAATATATTTATATATATATATATAGTGATGTTAAAAATTTACTTGTTTAGATTAATTAGCTATTCTTTTTTTCTTTTTTAGTTAGATGTTCTTATGAAAATGGCTAGTATACTTGTGTGTATCCAATAGTAAATCAAGAAAAACATTTAGAATAATTTGGCTATGTTCTATAAGTATGAAATTCTTGTTTATATAAAAAATAACTAAAGAAACAACTTAAGTGCTAATACTTCGTATAATTTAGATTATAATAGTTAGAGTTGAACAATATTTTATAGAGTTAGAATTTTATACATTCAAGTTATGTTAGTTAAGAAACAACTTAAGTGCTAATACTTTTCGTTTGAAAATTCTCCATGCCCTATCTATATGTTAATTATAATATTTATTATTGGAACGAAATGAAGTACATGCAATCAATTAAGTATTAGAGCGCTATTATATGTCAATTTGAAATAAATTAGATTAATTTTTATGTTTTAGGACTTTTTAGTCTTACATTTGTTTAATGCACATATTAATATTGAAACCACCCAAGTATTATAGTAAATATATAATTAAACTATTTAGATAACCTTTGGGAGAGTATAATTTAGTAAGTAGTATAAATAAAATAAATATGTCAGCTTCTAGTTTTTTTTAATTTGTGTAGATGACATTTGCGCATCATAGATGGATGTATAATAGGAATCATTCTAATCGTGTGGGGTTAAGGGATGAATTTAAAGAAGGAGTTGTTGGATTTATTGTTAAGGCAAGGACAATTGATGATTTTCGTATTGAAGGAACGATTAGGTGCCCTTGTGTGAAATGCAAGTATGTTAAGTTATTGGGAGAAGATGTTGTTACATGTCATCTTTTTCAAAAAAGGATTTATGAAAAATTATTATGTATGGACTGCTCATGGAGAGAATCTTGATAGCATAAATGATGTTGATTTTCATAATTCTTTTGGTGGTGAGGAGGGTAGTTCCATAATGGAGAATAATGTTGAAAATTATTCAACGATATAATGAGGGATGCCCTCGAGATGTTCCTGGGGGCTCAATCTGAATCAAATGATGAGGCTAAGAAGTTCTTGAAAGAGTTAGAGGAAGCTAGTTGTCCGTTGTATGAAGGCTCAGTGCATTCCAAGTTGTCTGTTGTTGTTCGATTACTTCAGATTAAGTCGGATAGTTCTATTTCTCAATTGGGCATGAATTCTATCATTGGGCTTATGAATGAACTAAATCTGAGTAACATTGATCTACCCAAAGATTTCTACACGGCAAAAAAATTAGTTTCCAAGTTGGGTCTTTCATCAGAGAAGATTTATTACCGTGAGAATGGTTGCATGTTATTCTCTAAGGTTGATGCATCTCTAGAGAACTGTAAATTTTATAACAAGTATCGTTACAAGGATGACACAAATGATAAAAAAAAAAAAAAGATCCCGGTGAAGGCGATGCACTACTTACCCCTAATACCAAGGTTAAATAGGTTGTATGCATCAATGAGCTTCGCTCCTCATATGAGATGGCATTATGAGCATAGAAGGCCAGATGGTGTTCTATGTCATTCATCAGATGGAGAAACATGGAAGCATTTCGATAGGGTGTTCCCGGACTTTGTTAGTGAACCAAGAAATATTAGGTTGGGATTATGCGTTGATGGATTCACTCCATTTGCAGCCTCTGCTGTACCATATTCATGTTGGCCAATGTTTGTTACGCCGTATAATGTTCCAAAGTTATGTATGACAAGTCCATATTTGTTTCTAACTTGTATTGTTCTAGGTTCACGCGATCCAAAAAAGTTGATTGATATTTACATGCAGCCTTTGATTGATGAGTTAAAGTTATTGCGGCATCAAGGCGTGGAAACTTATGATGTATCAATTATCTGCTTTGATGTGGACTATAAATGATTATACTGCTTATGGAATGATGTCCGGGTCGTTGGATGCCGGAAAGTTAGCTTGCCCGACTTGTATGGAAGATACAAAGGCATTCACTTTGAAACATTAGTTGGTTGAATTGTTATAAATATTGCTGTTCGTTTTGTAGCAAATATTGGATTTAGATTGTTATATTAGGTTTTTGTTTGGTTGTTAGGTGTTTAGTTGGCTGTGTTTATTTGGTAGGTGGTGTAATTACAAATACAACAGAATTCTGCTTTAAAATGCTCCGATTTGAGACTGATTCAGTCGCAAATTGAAAATTTTTAACAAAATTTAATTAAGATTTGCGACTGAATCAGTCGTAAATGGAGAAATATCAATATTTTTAATTAATTAATAATCAATATTTACGAATGTTTCAGTCGGAATAATTAGTTAAAAATTAGTTTTCTTTTTTATTTTTCGACGGAATCAATCTCAACTTATAATTTATATTTATTTTTCTAAACTGGTCAGCGACTGACACTTTTCCGACCACGTGTTTTCCGACTGAAACTTTTCAATCGAAAATCCGTCGGAAAAATATGTTTTCCGGTCGCAAATTTGCTATTTTTTAGTAGCGACATATAAGATTTTTACTTTTGATGTTTGAGTTGTAACGATGTTGCAGCTAATTTGCATGTTATAATATAGGTCATACATTTTCGTGTTATTCATAGTTGAATTATAATTTATAAATATTTTAAATAGATAATTTAAAAATTCATAAAACTTACGCTTCATATCTTAGGGCTTATGCCTCTCTTACCTTACGCCTGCCTTTTGAAACATTGTTTGCTAGTTGCTCCAGTGGTTAAGAAATCAAGACGAAGGGATAAGTGATAGACTATAGTTAGAAAAGAAGTCAGCGCCAGGAATTCAGGATCTTAGCCAAGCGGAAGGTATGGCGTAAAGTACTGAGGCAGTTCTTTCTTATTTTAAAGGAGAGGGTGCACCCATTTTCAGAAATCAATGATAAATATCATTAGTCAATAAGATTACCATACTGCAATTCTTGTTGCTATTATCGCTAGCCGCCACAAGAAAAGGTGCATATTAGTAAAGTCATATGTGCTATTGCGCTTGTGGAAACTTCCACACTTTTGACATTTTGTGGATTCCACAATCCAAATTACAGAGAATAAGCGAACAGTTTAAAAAAGAAAAAACTATAAGATAGATGAGAAGGAATTAAAATAAGGGAAACTTACACAAATGTTTCAAATAAGTTTTAACTTACTAACCTCTAGTCATTAGTCATAAGTTTATCAAAACTAGTCAAGTATATATAAAAATCGAAAAATCAAATAAACTATTTTAAGCGGATTAGCAACATTAGATGCAAGACGGAAATGAAATTTTATGGATGTGTTAGCAAATAAGGTAATGAAATATAAAAAAAAAAAATACAATATTAAAATCTAAGCAAAAAAATAACTTTTTCAATAGGTATAGTTGAAATTCATTGAAAACATATAGTTAAGTCAATATACAAAATTTGAGGAAGATTGGAGGTGATTTGGACTGGTTTTGTATCAAAATTCATAATCAAATCGAGTTCAAAAAATTCTTTTGTCACACATGTATCATGCATGTATCTTACATACAGGTATACATGGATATACATGTGATACACAATTAATACAAATATGATACATATATAATACACAAATGATACATAGTGTGTGATACACATATCATTTTTTTCATGTTCAGTTTTTTACTTCGAATTTTCAATTCAAACCGCCTCAAAACTTCATCAAATCATCCCAAAATTGAGATACAAGCTCCTTAAGAAGTACCCAATCTATTCTAATAGCACCCACTCAAAATAAAAAGGAAAATTTTGATATTTTTTGCTACAAATAGCTAATTGACTAATATTAGTAATATCTGACTAATATTAATAATATTTTATGAATTAACTAATTTTTATAATGAACTACTTATAAATGAACATAACTAATAATTTCCTTAAAACAACCAAATGGGCGACAATGTAACTACTTCTGTAATAAGTATTACTTCATATTATTTCAAAGTTTTAAATATCTAATGAGATTCAAGGTATCTTGTGAAAGTGAAATCACATCGGGGAAAACTTTAACACATTCTTGGGGCAGAGCTTCTTCTTTGTCGCAGGCTCGAATAACCAAAGAATGTGGATCTTATAACAAGGTTATTTCTATAGCAATTAATTGAAGAAATGACCAAGATAGTTAAAGAATGTTTTATAAGTTGATTATTAGAAGCTGATAAGGTTAATTTATTGTCGTTGTGATTAAAATTTTACTATCAAACGTTCAAAAACTAACTAACCAAAGCTAGCATTTATTAATGAAGTAGAAAAGGAAAAAAAATGTGAACTGTATACAAATGTTTCAAAAGCAAGATTTTATAATAGAAGACATCAGCAGCAATTTGGAAGTCTTGTAATCTTTTTTATTAAAAAAAAAAAAAAAAATTGTTATCCTGCCTTAGAGTAATACTAGGAGTGCTTTTCTCCGCAGTTTCATCATTTCAAATGTAACCATGTAAGTAACAAAATAAGGCAAAAGTTGCATGTGATTTGCTTTTCGGGCACGACTGATTTACTCATAAAATATGTTATAAATTCATATGACATTAAAGATATATTTATTTTGGCAACTCCAGAACAAAATTCTACTGTGGAAATTTCTACTGCATTACATACCTAAGGGCTCGTTTGGTACGAGAAATAAGGAATAATTAATTTTGAGACTAAATTTAAGAAGAACTTATCCTATATTTAGTTGGTAGAATTTTACGATATAATAATTTTAAAATTAATTATCCCAAAATTATAATATTTTTTATTCCCACAAAAATTAAAATAATTAATTTCAGGATAACTTCTTTCCAACCAAATCACCCTCAAAGGTTTACATGTAGCAATGCTCGTATAGTGTCAATTCAACAACTTATTCGGAAATCCAAACCCAAAAAATCTTTCTTTTTATACTGACAATATAAAAACTTTTACAAGATTAGTATATTTTATTCTATTGTAATATGAAACTGTATTGTTTTACAAGTTACTAATTACTTATAATTATATACATGTTAAGGTGACAAATAGACAGTGCAAAATAAAATTTCTTTCACCTGTGTAACACAGGTGTCAATAGATGTTCGAAAACTGATTTAATCGATCGAATCGTACCGTACCGAACTGATTTTTAGATTTCTTTTTTAGAAATCGTAAGTTTTTATATAAATCTATAAATGAACCGATAATTAGAATAAGTTTTTTTATTTTAAACAAATAAACCGAAAAAATATCGAACTGTACCAAATAAATTTTACATGTGAAAAATATATTTCTCTAGTAAGTTTAAAAATAATAATAATGCATTAAAATTTTCTTTTGACTTGGAATGATGAAAACTATTACAAGCCAACAAGTAATTAAAGTTAAAACACTAATTCCTAAAACCTATTATGCTACATCTACTTAAAATAAGTTATTCCAAGTATCTTTGTTAACAAGATACAAAGTATATTTTAGTGATAATAATTAACAAACTATAATGTATTGAATATATTTTCTTTCGTATAATTTAAAAGAATTTATTTTTTTATATATTTAATCTTCTATAAATTTTATTCTTGTGTATACAAAGTTAAACGTCGGACAAAAAAGATGCTTGAGAGTCACGCCTTCGCACTCAATTTGCTTAATCCAAAAAAGTCATAAAATGGAAGAATCTGGAAACTCTAATATTCTTAGCTAGTCCCAATACAAATTCAGGAAAACTGAATGTTGCACATGGTAAACAGCCTTATCAGTCCCCAAATCTCAACCCTAGATAGATTAACAACGCCCACTTACCGTTTGCATTAAAATCGTCTTACTCAACCAGTCCATGCCCATTTTGTCAAAATTAATATTTTATAAGGAAAGCAAACGCGCAAATTAATTACAGATCTTAAGTTTCCTTGTAAGAATCAAGAAACCCAACTTATAATATTACTTCCTTCTCATCGATTTCACAATATGTAATTTTCAGCAATTTACTCAACCCCTAAAGTCCAATCAGATCCATCCAGCTGACTAATAATAATACTATACTAGTATTTCTTCTGCTGGTCCATTTATTAGATTTCCATAGACCATTTAAAGCACACATTGCATCCCGAGACGTTCTCACTCTAAATCTTATACTACTCCCATATTTGCAATTACGTACACCGGCCATGGCCCATAACGTGTTTCGGGCCAAACAACAATCATCTTCTTCACGAGACAAATCTCTCTTCTTAGCAGCCATCGTAGCTCTTTTACTTGTCTGTGCTATTTGGTCATTCACTGATCCTTTTCCAAATTTCTCAAATTTCTTATCCAAACAAAACGTTACTTCACCGGACAGGGAAGCCGTTGACCGGAGCTACGACCCGCCGGCAAAGACATTCTACGATGACCCGGAACTTAGTTACACTATTAACAAACCTATCAAAAATTGGGACGAGAAGAGAATTCAGTGGCTGAAGCTTCATCCTTCATTTGCAGCCGGAAGAGCTAACCGTGTACTCCTCCTCACTGGATCACAGCCCACTCCATGCAAGTACCCTAAAGGTGATCATTTACTCTTAAGGTTTTTTAAAAACAAAGTTGACTACTGTAGAATCCATGGCTACGACATATTTTACGGTAACACGTTTTTGCACCCTAAAATGCGTTCTTATTGGGCCAAGATACCGCTTGTTCGGGCCGCCATGCTGGCCCATCCTGAATCCGAGTGGGTTTTATGGATTGACTCGGATGCTATCTTCACTGACATGGATTTCAAAATCCCACTGCACAAGTACAAGGACTACAACTTCATTGTTCATGGTTGGCCTGATTTAATTTTCAAAAAGAAAAGCTGGGTCGCCATTAATGCAGGAATTTTTCTTATAAGAAACTGTCAGTGGTCCATGGACTTCTTAGATGTTTGGGCTAATATGGGCCCGAAAAGCCCAGAATACAAGCAATGGGGCAAAATATTAAGGACAACTTTCAAGGATAAGACTTTCCCGGAGTCCGACGATCAATCGGCACTGAGCTATATTATAATGAAAGGAGAAGAAAAATGGAGGAGCAAAATTCACGCGATTACTGATTACTCTTTACACGGGTACTGGCTGGGAATAGTAGATAGATTTGATAACATCACGAGAAATTACGTGAAGATAGACAGAGACGTATCGAAGTTGCGGAGGAGACACGCGGAGGCAGTAAGCGAGAGTTACGCGGCAGCGAGGGAGCCGTTGGTGGCGGAGGGCGGTGATTGGAAGGGTGGTTGGAGGCGGCCGTTTATAACGCACTTCACGGGATGTCAGCCGTGTAGTGGGGACCATGCAGCGGAGTATGTGGGTGATAAATGTTGGGTGGGAATGGAAAGAGCGTTGAACTTTGCGGATAATCAGGTGCTACGTAATTTTGGATTCATGCACGATGATATCAAAAGCAATTCACCTGTCTCTCCGGTAAATTTCGATTTTCCAGCTGAAGAGGTAGAAGAATTCGTGTGAATTTTGGATGGTTTAATTTAATTCCAGTCTCTCTTCTATATTTTACCGCTGTATTTGATAGTTTATTATTGGAATATAGGAACAAGGTATTATAATCCCATACAAAAACAATGGGACAAGTTTTACCTCAAGCAATTTACTGTGGAGCTTTTTACCATCCATTTACCATTCTGTTATTTCCTTAAAAGTAAACATGCCTTAGTCCAGTTTCCTTAGTAACACTTTTGACAATCAATAGTATTAAGAAATGTGTACAAGTGTGGACAAGATACTTTTTCGGTCATTCGTCTTAAGTTCTCCAGTTCCAAATGAAAGAATCGTTTGACGAGAAGGGCGCAAAAATAAAGAGAGTGGCCTGATTGGCTGAGGTAATTAGCAGAAAAACAGAGACACAAGTTTAAGCTAAAGCAATTCAGTATGAAGATTCTTTTTACCACTCACCTTTTCTTATTTCATGTAAAAGTGTCTTAATCCAGGTTTTAAGCAATAGTTTGGCAATCAATATATAATTCAAAAGGCAAAGTCCCATATTTTAAGAATGTCGACAAGTGTGGACAACACTTTTTGGGTCATCATTCAACCTATGATTTTCCGGTTCCAAACGATAGATACGTTTGACAAAAAGTGCGCAAAAGAAAATATAAAGAGAGTGGCCTGATTGACTGAGGATTGAGGGAGATTGGACAATTATAGAAAAAGAAAAGAATTAGAAGATGCAGGCAGTTCCCTCAATTAGTGGCGTGTTTCATCAATTACATATTTGTCAAAATTCGCACGCCAAAGTTGTGTGACAAAGCTTAGACCAAACTTCCACCCATCTTCACACGAATTCTTTTCTCTTATGTGTTTGTTTGCTTTTGTCTGCTGACACGAAATGCTTCTTTCCATTTCTGTTTGTTCTTTACAATTTTTAATTCAACTTCAGTCGTATTTTCCCTGCTAATGCCTTTTATTCATGTTACTCTGGACAACAACAGAAGGAGACTAAGGAACACAAATGTTTTTCTCCGTTATTATACAAATTTGATAGGCAAAACTATCAGTTGTAAGGTGTTATAAAATAAAAGCAATGCGGTAAAATATAAATAAGAAGAGATAAAAAGAAGGAAGAAGTCTTTTCTTTTTTTACTTTGGTGTATCTTTACCCATCAGATACCTTTCTCTTCACAAATAGTAAGAGGAAAGAAATACTCAAGATCAAACAGTGAGAGAAATGGGTGTCCATAGCAGCATGGACATCCATCCTTAAACTATTCACAACACTCCCCCTTGGATGTCCATGTAAAATAAATATGCTTTACTAAGATTTTACTATAAAAGAGTACATAGTTATATGTAGTGCACATTACTTTATGCATCGTTAAAAATCTTACCAGGAAAACACAGTGGGACAAAACCTTGGTTAAGGAAAAAAGAGTGCAACGTGTAATTACTCCCCCTAATGAAAACATCACTTAATGTCTCGAAGACGACGCATTCCAATCTTGTATATCAGCTTTTCAAATGTTGAGGTTGGCAATGTCTTAGTAAACAGGTCCGCCAAATTATCACTTGAACTAACTTGTTGAACATCTATTTCACCATTCTTTTGAAGATCATGAGTGAAGAAGAATTTTGGGGAAATATATTTTGTTCTGTCTCTAATATATCTTCCTTTCAGTTGAGCTATACATGCATCATTGTCTTCACAGAATATTGTTGGAGTATTTCCTTTCAAAGAAATACCACATGTTTCCTGAATATGTTCAGTTATTGATCTTAATCAAATACATTCTCGACTTGCTTCATGAATGACTATTATCTCTGCATGATTTGAAGAAGTAGCAACCATAGTCTGTTTCGTTGAACGCCATGATATGGCTTTACCTCCACATGTAAATAAGTAGCCTGTCTGAGATCGAGTTTTATGTGGATCAGATAAATATCCTGCATCTACATAACCAACTAATGCTGACTTGGATTCATTTGAATAGAATAAACCCATATCAATGGTCCTTCACAAGTATATGAATATATGCTTAATACCATTCCAATGTCTTTGTATTGATGAAGAACTAAATCTTGCTAACAAGCTTACTGAGAAAGCTATATCTGGTCGAGAATTGTTGGCAAGATACATTAACGCCCCAATTGCACTAAGATATGGTATTTCGGCACCAAGAAGCTCTTCATCATTTTCATGAGGTCGGAATGGATCTTTCTTTATATCAAGTGATCTCACCACCATCGGGGTACTCAATGGATGTGCTTTATCCATATAAAATCGCTTTAAAATCTTTTCGGTGTATGTTAATTGATGGATAAATATTCCATCTTTCATATACTCAATTTGTAGACCAAGACAAAATCTTGTCTTTCCAAGATCTTTCATTTCAAATTATTTTTTCAAACAATCTACTGCTTTTGGAAGCTCCACAGGAGTTCCAATGATATTTAGATTATCAACATACACGACGATTATAACATTCAGATCCAGACCTTTTTATAAAGACACAAGGACAAATTGGATCATTCTTGTACCTTCTTTCAACAGGTATTCGCTCAGGCGATTGTACCACATACGACCTGATTGTTTCAATCCTATAAAGATTTCTGAAGCTTTATTAAACAAGTTTCACAAAAACTTTTATATGCTTCTGGCACTTTAAACCCCTCAGGTATTTTCATAAAAATTTCGTTGTCTAATGATCCATACAAATAGGCTGTGACAATATCCATTAGACGCATATCAAGTTTTTCATGCACTACCATATTTATGAGATACCTGAAGGTGATAGTATCCACTACAGGAGAATATGTCTCCATATAATCAATGGCAGGTTTTTGCGAAAATCTTTGTGCCACAAGTCGTGCTTTATATCTAACGACTTCATTTTTATCATTTTCTTTTCGCATGACATTATAACAAATTCAGATCCAGACCTTTTTATAAAGACACACGGACAAATTGGATCATTCTTGTACCCTTCTTTCAACAAGTATTCGCTCAGGCGATTGTACCATATACGACCTGATTGTTTCAATCCGTATAAAGATTTCTGAAGCTTTATTGAACAAGTTTCACGAAAACTTTTATATTCTTCTGGCACTTTAAACCCCTCAGGTATTTTCATAAAAATTTCGGTGTCTAATGATCCATACAAATAGGCTGTGATAATATCCATTAGACGCATATCAAGTTTTTCATGCACTACCATATTTATGAGATACCTGAAGGTGAAAGTATCCACTACAGGAGAATATGTCTCCATATAATCAATGGCAGGCTTTTGCGAAAATCCTTGTGCCACAAGTCGTGCTTTATATCTAACGACTTCATTTTTATCATTTGAACCCTACTGGCTTTATACCTTCAGGTGTTTGAACTATGGGTCCGAAGACTTCACGTTTCCTAAGTGAAGTTAACTCTGCTTGGATAGCGTCTTTCTATTTTTGCCAATCATTTATCTATCTACATTCATCAACAGATTTTGGGTCAAGATCCTTATCTTGTTGCATTAGTTCAACAGCAACATTATAAGCAAAAATGCAATCGATAACAATATTATTTCGGTTCCATCTTTTTCCCGTTGAGACGTAACTTATTGATATCTCTTCATTCTCATTATTTTCATGTACCTGGACCTCCCATAAGGTCTTATCTTTTGTTATGTCTTGGGGCTCTTCTTGAGCCACTACCTCCATGTTATGTTCACTTTGATCATTGCTTATTTTCTTCTTCGAGGATTTTTATCTTTAGAACCGATTGGTCTACCACGTTATAAGCGTGGCATAGACTCATTTGCTTTAATTGATTGTCCTACCGAGATATTAACTCGATTTGGAGCATTAACAGCTGGAATATGTAACTTAGTCACCCTTGGTTGGTCAGTGAATGCATCTAGTTGTTAATTTGCAATATTTTGTAAATGAATAATCTTTTGAACCTCTTGTTCACATTTATTTGTTCGAGGATCTAAATGAGACAGTGATAACGCATTCCAATCTATCTCATTTTTCAGCTGCTTATTTTCTCCCCCTAATATTGGATATACTGATTCATCAAAATGGCTATCAGAAAATCTTGCCGTAAATAAATCTCCAGTCATCGGCTCTAGATATTTTATAGTAGAAGGAGATTCATATCCAACATATATCCCCAACCTTCTTTGAGGACCAATCTTTGTGCGTTGTGGTGGAGCAATTGGAACATATATAGCACAACCAATGATTCTAAGATGGGAAATATTTGGCTCCTCACCAAAAGCCAATTGCAATGGGGAGACTTTGTGATAACTTGTGGGCATTATCCGCACAAGTGTTGTTGCATGCAAAATAGCATGACCCCATATTGAAATGAGAAGTTTTGTTCTCGTAAGCATTGATATAGCAATTAATTGGAGGCGTTTGATCAATGATTCCGCTAGACCATTTTGTGTATGAACATGAGCAACCAGATGCTAAATTGTTATCCCAGTTGATATACAATAACCATTAAAGGCTTAGGATGCAAACTCACCAGCATTATCAAGGCGAATTGTCTTAATTGCATAATCTGGAAATTGTGCTCTTAGCTTTATTATTTGAGCCAACAATCTCGCAAATGCCAAACTCCGAGTTGATAGTAAGCACACATGTGACCATATTGTAGATGCATCTACCAAAACCATATAATGTCTGAATGGTCCACATGGAGGGTGAATGAACCCACATATATCTCCATGTATACGTTCCAAAAATGCAGGGGATTCCATCCTAACTTTAATAGTTGATGGTCTAATAATTAATTTGCCATGAGAACATGCAGCACAAGAGAATTCCTTAAATTGAAGAATCTTCTGATTTTTCATTGAATGTCCATGTGAATTATCAATTATTTTATGCATCATATTAGAACGAGGATGTCCTCACCGGTCATGCCAAATAATAAAATTATCTTGGATTAGTAAACTTTTCATTTACTACGACATGTGTTTCAATCCTGCTAATACTTATGTAGTATAAGCCAGAGGAAAGAGCAGGTAATATTTCAAGCACATATTTCTTACCAGACATTATTGTAGTAATATAAAGATATTCAATCTTTTCATCATTTGTAGTCTCAATATGGTAGCCATTTTGGCGAATATCTTTGAAACTTAATAAGTTTCTTTGAGATTTACTACAATATAGTGCTTCATCAATAGCCAAATTTCTTCCGCCAGGTAGTAATAAATTGGCTCTTCCAAAACCTTCAATTAATCTTGTACTACCAGATATTATATTAGTATTGGCTTCTTTCATTACCAAATAAGAGAAATATCTCTTATCCCTTAAAATAGTGTGTGTTGTAGCACTATCCAGAAGGCATATATCATCTTTATTAGTTTTGAGTCCAGCTGAAGATGTGAAATTTTCATATTCTTCATAAAAAAAATCAAAAAGTACATCATAAGAAATAGGAAAGACAAACAGAAAAAGAACATTAAGAAATACATTAGGAATATAGAAACTAGCAACACATAATGCATTAGGAAAATACACTCAAGAAAAATAAACTAGTTGCAAACATAAAAAAAAATGATAACTTTTATTATAACTTCATTCCCCAGTAAGATGATTAGTTCTTCAGTCAATTTCCTCAAAGAAGTCTCCAGTTTCTAAATGAGTAATATTTGTTAGGCCTCCAAAATCATCATCTTTATACACTAGATGTGCCTCAGAATCATATTTGTTTGAGGGACCTGCTTCATCATCATTATTTTGAAAGGTCAAGTGTGTCTCCACATTATTTTATTTCTTTCTGAGGGGGGCTTGATAAAGCTTGACAAAATGATCTGGCGTATGATAAATACGTGTCTAATGACCTTTCATACCACATCAGTGACACATACTAATTTTACCTTTTGAAGGATTAATCTGAGAACTCTTATTGTTCTCCAGTTTATTTCTACCATAATGACGATAATTATTTCGTCCCTGCCACGTCCACGTCTACGACCATGTCCACGGTCACGGTAATTATTTTGTTTTCATTCAAATTTATCATATGTTGCTACAACATTCAATTTCGGGAATGGAGCTGATCCGGTGAGACGGACTTCATGATTTTTCATTAATAGAGTATTATTCTGTTCTGCCACAAGTAGGCATATGATTAACTCAGAATATTTCTTAAAATATTTTTCACGGTATTGTTGTTGTAGCACCACATTTGAAGCGTGAAAAGTAGAAAATATTTTTTCCAATAAGTCCTCATCTGTGATAGTGTCTCCACATAATTTTAATAGAGAACTTACTTTAAAGATAGCAGAATTATACTCACTTACGATTTTAAAGTCTTGCAACCTTAAATGTATCCACTCATACCAAGCTTTCGGTAATACTGTAAGTTTTAGGTGGTCATATCGATCCTTCAAATTAATCCATAATTCAAGTGGATCTTTTACGGTTAAATATTCAGTTTTTAACCCTTCATGTAGATGATGACGAAGGAAAATCATGCCCTTCGCTTTATCCTGATTTGATGTTTCATTTCCTTGTGTAATAGTATTTCCAAGACCTTTAGCATCAAGGTAAATTTCAGCATCAAGGACCCATGATAAATAATTCTTCCCCGTGATATCAAGTGCCACAAATTCAAGTTTTGACAAAGTCGACATAGTAAAAACTATAATAAAAAAAATTGTAAAAGTAAATATAAGGATAATCGTGAAATAACAGTGATTATAATCAATTCAATAAACATATTAGTAAGCTGGTGAGATTCTTTATGACATTAAGTAAAGTATTTTTGGATTAGAAGTCACTTAATAAAATATGTATAACTCATCATAGTTGTAATTATATTATGTACACGAGATAGCAGTTAGCATGATTATATGAGAGTAAAGCACTTGGTAAAGTTTACATGCAAAATATGCACAACAACATTATTTAGAATAACTTTAAAAGAAACATACTTGATCCGAGGAGGAGAATAAGCACAACTTAGAGATCATGGATTTGGTTAGAGTTTCGTGCTGATAACGTGTTATAAAATAAAAGCAATACAGTAAAATATAAATAAGAAGAGATAGAAAGAAGGAAGAAGCTTTTCTTCTTTCACTTTGGTGTATCTTTACCCATCAGATACAAGGCTATTTATAAGCCTAAAA
>ML427562.1:41712-55797 GCA_005239525.1 Nicotiana knightiana
ACTTTTTAAATAACTTCAGCTCCCTTTCCCTCGCTGAGCTGAGTTCACCAGTTAAGTTGAAGTTCGCCAGTTATAAAGACAAAACTTCAGCATACGGGGCTGAAGTTCCCCAGTTACAAAGACAAAACTTCAGCTCTAGAGCTGAAGTTTCCCAGTTACGAACTTCAGCCCAAGTTATAAAGACAACAACTTCAGCATATGGGGAGCTGAAGTTTTGTCTTTGTAACTGGGGAACTTCAGCCCCGTATGCTGAAGTTTTTGTCTTTATAACTAGGGAACTTTAGTCCCCTATGCTGAAGTTGTTGTCTACTAGAATGCTGAAGTTTTGCGTGATTGCCTTTGCTACTTCAGCCCCGCATTCTGAAGTTATGCGCAAAAGCGGGTACGGGTGTAATTTTTTTTTACAAAACGGAAATAAATTAAAACGTGGCAACAAAAATGGGTACGGATGCAAAAGCCCCAATATTGAGAGACCCAAGTGGGTTGGGAACTTCCACTTGGGCCCAAAAAGTTAGTTGGCTCCATGATGCGAGACTAAATTGCATAGTTTAACATGTGATATACCTTACATTTTATGCGCATTAATGATAAAATTACATTTGTTATGTGCTTAATGGAGTTTATTTCATACGTAGGTGAAGTGGAGATGGAAANCTCCACCCACATGAGCCCAAATTTTAATTTTTGTACGTTACTCTTGATTTTTCTCTTATCACAGTAACCTCCTTAATCTGGCTTTGGGATAAGAGACATAAGATCAAAGAGAAAATAACACTAAATGACTATCACTGTCAAACTATTTACCCGAATTTATCCATTTGAAAATTAATTACAACTCTTACCTAGGAAATCTAAACTTATTACCCGTAAATTTACTTTCCTTTTTCCTATTAATGTGCTTCAAGCTTTTACCCAGCGTGAGGGGCAAATTGAAAATGTAAATCTTTTTTTCGTTCTGTTTTATTCTATGACTTGAATTCCAATACTTCTGACTTCTGCAAAACATTAATCTGCCATTGGAGGACCTTGAAGCTTTGAAACTCATAAATTGGGTTTGTTGAGTTTGTGGTTATTTTGATCCAATTCTGACCGGGTATGTTCGAAATGTTAACTGGAGGATGTGGCTATATTCTGAGTCAATTTGGTGGAGATTTTAGAGTAGATTTTTATATTTTGTGTTGAAATTGAGTTGAACGGCAAAGAAGACAGATTTGTACTGTATAACAAAATGGTATATTGTATACTAAATCCGTATATAATAATTAATTCAAGAGTATATAATTAACTACAATAATATACTACTAACTTTTTTGAAGGAATAAACCAATCCTCTATATACCAAAGTAATATATTATAAACCATTTTGGTTAATTCAATAGTGTATAATTTATTGCGTTGAACTGGCGAAGAAGAATGTATACTGTATACCAAAATAATATACTATATATCATTTTGGTATACAGTTCATTCCAATGATATACTATTATAGTATGCTATACAATGTAACAATATACTCTTACAATTAGGTCTTTTTAGAATTTTTTGAAATTTTATTGACAACTGATATTATTTCAGTTTAATAATTGAATAAATTTTTTTTTTAATTCTTTGCGTACAATTGTATACCCTGTTGGTATAGCTATATACTATACTGGTATCATATGTTAGTTAATTTTTTTTTTGTATTAGCTATATTTAATTGGTACACAATTTAATTTTTCTTTAGTAATAGTATAAAAAAATATAATAAAAAATAGTGAAAACAGTAAATAAAATTAGATTATGAAGAGAAAAAAGAATATAAAAAGAAGAAGTTAAATGAAATTAGAAAAGAAAAAAGAAAAAAATAAGAAGAAAACGAGAAAAAAGAAAAGGAGAAAAGAAAGAAAAAAGGAAAAAGAAAAAGAAAAGAAAAGAAAAGAAAAGAAAAGAAAAGAAAAGAAGCATAGAAATAAAAAAGAATTGGAGAATAAAAAAAAACTCCCCACAAAAACTACTATAGGTAAGAAATATAATTAATTTGATGGGTAGAAAAATAAATAGATAGACAAGGATAAATAGTTTTGTTTTGGTGGGTAAGTGTGTCATTCTCCCAAGATCAAATGATACATGAAGGACACTGACATATTTTTAAGTATGAAGCAACAAAATTCATTATCTTTGCGTCTTTGCATGAAGATAATGCAGTAATATCGTTTCTAAAGCAACGCTTCCGAAAGAAGCTAGACACAAGTTTATAAAATAAAGTTGTTTGGACAAGATATAATAAAACAAACTTAAAACACAACAAATATCCAGTCCACAATTTGTGCAAATTAGTCGAATGTGGGGCATTTGCATCTATACCCGCTTTTTTGTGTCACGTTTTAACTTGTGCCCGCTTTGCAAATAAAATTGCAAGTGTACTCGCTTTTTCGCATAACTTCAACATACGGGGCTGAAATAGCAAAGGCAATCACGCAAAACTTCGGCATTCTAGTAGATGGGCCTGAAGTAGCAAATGTGCTGAACCAAGTGTGCTGAAGTTTTTATTTGTAATTGATGAACTTAAGTATAGTAGCTGAAGTTTTATTTTTTATTTGCTGAAGTTTTTATTTAACTTGTGCATGTCTTACGGCAAAGCTTTTGTTTGTAATTGCTGAAGTTTTTATTTTTGTAACTGGCGAACTTCAGCTCTAGAGCTGAAGTTTTTGTTTTGTAACTAGCAAACTTCATCTCTAGAGCTGAAGTTTTTGTTTTTGTAACTAACGAACTTCAGCTCTAGAGCTGAAGTTTTTGTTTTGTAATTGGCAAACTTCAGCTCTAGAGCTGAAGCTTTTGTTTTGTAACTGGCGAACTTCAGCTCTAGAGCTGAAGTAGCTGAAGTTTAGTTCTCTATTTGCTGAAGTTTTTGTTTAACTTGTGCACGTCTTAACACAAAGCTTTTGTTTGTAATTGCTGAAGTTTTTTTTTTGTAACTGGCGAACTTCAGCTCTGATAAACATATTTATGGCAATCATCCCATGAACTGAAGTTCCATAGCAACACCAACAGCAGCAGAAGAAAGAAGAAGAAGAAGAAGAAGAAGAAGAAGAAGAAGAAGAAAACGAAAGAGGAGGAGAAAGGGGCTGAAGTTATTTAAAAAGTATGTGCAAGTTAAAAGTTTTTAAAAAATGGGTATAAGTTAAATGGGGGCGACCAAATAGGGTTCCCCGTGCAATTTTTACGTCGAATGGCTCTCTCGCGCTCTGTACTTACACCGTAATTGGGCTGCCTGTGCTGGTGTGGGTTCAAACCCAAGGGAAAATGATGTTGTGTAGCCATTCTTAAAACAATAGCCAAAAAATGTATATTTTTTTGTATAGTGTATATATATATATATATATATATATATATATACACACACACACACACACACATTTTATGTATGTTATATACCAAAATTATACAATTTTTTTTTAGTTTTTCGGCTATGAATTGTAAATAGGTTCTGGCACTAGCTAAAAATGAAAAAAATAAAAGAATCCCAAATCCATGCGCAACCCCAACCTTAAAAATGCGATATTCGCAATTGGACCAAGTGTTTACCCGTAAAACGGTACAATTGAATTTATACGTGGTTTCTAGACAAGTGAATTAATTCGATCCAGAAATAATAAAATAATTGAAGAAAAATGCAATACTTAGTCTTGAAGTGAAGATAAAATAGCAGAAACAGTAATTCCGGTAGCAGGATTTTCGGGCACCACAACAACGGAACAAGGAATAAGAAGATAAAATTGTATAAAACTTTGAATTGATTATCGCATAAGTTTTCCAGAAAATTCCTATCATTTACAATGGTAATAAAGCTCACTATTTATAGCTGCACCTAGGGGACAAGGGCCTGGGATCATGTCATTCTTATCAATTATGAGGGGCATTAAAGAAGATGTAACAGTGAGCATAAATGATAAATTCTCTGTGACGGGAAGTGTACTAAATGCTGTGGAATACTATCCATTAAATGCTATCGGGCGGAAGGTATTTATTGCATCTTTACGAGCATCATTCTTTCCGGTGACAAACGAATAGTTGCCTTCGGTCTAAACTATCCTCCGTCTTCAGCTCTACGTGTCACTCTCTTAAGCGGCCACATAGCATATCATATTTTACCTTATACAGATAGTCCCCCTGCTGCCGGTGACATAACTTTATGTCACCAAAAAATGTCACACCTCCCTTTCTCGGATACGGGGGAGATATGAGAGTTTTTCCAATTTAAGTGACATTAATCGAAATGAGATTATTATTTATTTTCAGAGTCTCCACTTGGAATAATTCATGGTGTCCCAAGTCACCGGTTTATTTTAAATCCCAAATCAAGGAAGTTTGACTCCGTTAAAAGTCTACGAAAATCAGAAGACCGAGTAAGTAATTCTGTTAATCCGAGAGAAGGTGTGAGGCACTCCCGAGTTTTGTGATTTTAGCACGGCCTCTCAACTATTAATAATTGGCCTAATTATTTAATTTATTACACGTTTTAAACATATTGTGCATTTTTACTTTTTAAACTGATTTTAGTTTTTATGGAACTTGTTTGAACAAGTCGCGAAGCCGCACACTCGTTTGTTTTTGTACACATAGCGAATCGCGTCACGGAAAGCGCACCCACGATTTTTAATGTGTTTGTTTTAATTATTGTTCGAAGTTATGGTCGGATCACATAAAATGCACACCAGAATTAAAAATTTCGTATCGTGACCATGCCACGAGAACCATACCCATAGTCGAGATATTTTATTATTAATCTTGCATGAAGCAAGCTACGATGTTTATAAGTTATTCTTTCCTTAATTCGAGATTATTTGTAAAGACTTAGTGAGTTGTGAGAGATTTTTATTGGAGAGGCAGTGTGAGTTTATTACCCCATTTTTCAAACATTTAAAAAACAAGACTTGAAACTTGACTGAGGCAACTATATCATTTTTATACTTAAAGAGTCTACATGATTTAGCAATAAAAGCCAATAGAGAATTAAATCCACACCCATTTTTGCAGAAGCATCAGTTCTTGGTTAAAAAGAATTCTAAGCGACTCAAAGGAGAAATTTTACAACTTGGTAGACAAATTAAGCATACAAAATTGCATTACAAGAAACAAAATCTGAGCACGCATGACAACTGTAATTCTAGTAATATCCTCAATTATTCATCTTAAGTTTGACAATATCTTTCTGGAGAATTTTTTTCAACTACTGCCTTTTATAGATTACAACTACAACATATCAAATAAATATGATAGATCATTTTTTACTAGTAGAAAACAAAGAGGAATTAAAGGGAATATACAAAAAAAAAAACTCACTGTTCAAGAGCAGAAATAGCGTTATGAACCTCAACAATTACAGCAATCGAGTCGAACAAAATCAAGTAGTGGATAAGTTCGAACAGAGTATTCAACGAAACCTCCGCACAAAAGCAGCAGAATCCGACCGGAGAACTCGGACGGTGAGCGACAACGACGACGAACTCGATTCAATCAAACCCCATTTTTACAACAGAAATCCGAAATTAAAAGCGAATAAGCAGAAATGTTTTTGTAGTTTTCTGAAATTTTAAAAGAATCGGAAACTAGGGAGAGGAGCTTGAAAAATTCTTGTAACCTCGGTTTCCTCTCAATTTTCTGTCTGATTTTTCTACTGCTCTCTATCTCGTTGACGGCTGATTTATTGGAGTTTAGAGAAAAGGGTGGTGGCTTGTTCTAGGTTGAAGAGGAGTTGGGGTTGTGGCTAAGTTGGGTGTGAAAAGAGTTTGTTATCTTCTCAGAGGGGTCGTCATCCATGGCTTCGTTGGTGGGTTGATGCCATGGTAGAGGTGAGAAGGTTCTTTGTGGAGAAGATGAAGATGGAGGATGCCGTTTTTGTCTCTACAGGGGTGGGGGGCTCTAATTAGGTCTGTTCCTTAGGGTTAAGGTGAATGAGGTTATAATGAGCGGGAAATTGGGCCAGGCGGGTATTGACCCGTGAATTGGGTTGGGGCGGAAATAAGGCAATTGGGCCAAGAAAATTGGCCCAGTCCGGATTAGAATAAAAAATAACCCCCTTTTTTTCCTTTGTTTGTTTCTTTTCTTTGAAATTAAAATCCTAACTTGAAGTTAATTTTCAAAATTAAACCTAATTTACTTAATTAATCAACTTAACACTAGTGAAAGAAAAATATTAAATTAAAATTAAAACTAAAACTAAAAATGTAAAAATGATTTGTATTTTTTTGTGATTTTCGTTTGATAATGCATGTAATTAAATTCTAAATGCAATTAAGGTCTAAAAAGATATGAGATGAAAAATTAATATTTTTTATGATTTCTTATGGTTTAAAAATAACTCTAAATATGCATGAACAACTTTAAACTATTTTGGAATATTTTTAGGAGTGATCTATATTAGGTCAAAAATTAGGTGCTCACAGCTGTCCCTCTTTGCTCGGGAACACGAAGAGTTTTCGGGCAAAGATAAAATGAGCAATCATGAATAATTTTTGCCCGTTTGATACTCCATGGGAAGCATTTTGGAAAATTTTGACCGAACCTTGCTTCGGAGGTTGCCTACATATCCTTGGCTATAAAGGAATCAGGTTAGTGTAATTCTGGAAGTTTTGGTAGCTGGGACTACCGAGAAGCTGTGATTTCTTTGTTGTTGCTGCTATTACTGCTTGCTGAGCTCCCTACTACACCAAAGTCAAAATGAAAAAGAAACTAAATAAGTCTATCAGCTACGAGTTACAAGATTCCTATCTATAAGTCTTCTGAAGCTTGATCTTTAGCCTTGACTGGTTCTTCAAACAGACTCTGATCTAAACCTTGATGCTCGCTAGCTGCATGTTCTAGTTCATTCTCCTTCAGCTTTTCGGATCATGACGGGACATGAAAAGCTCGTGACTTCAGTCATGTCTTGAACAATCCCCCTCTTGTCTCCGCTACTGCATTTTGGATTCACTTTTTTGTTTTTTCCCCTCTTTTTTCCCTTTTATTCTGGATTGAGCCTTCTTCTTTTGGTCATTTTGGGCTATCGACTCGCATTCTTGAGGTGAACTTTTGCTACTTGTAACTTGAATTGAATTCTAAAATGACTTTTCTTGTTCTCTAGGTGGGTGTCTGCTACTACAGCAAAATAGGCAAAACAAAAGAAACTTTTCTACCCCAGTTTGCTCTAGAAAGTGCGTCTCCTAGGAATGAACTTAAATGACCCAAACTAGGAAGTGCGTCTCCTAGGGGTGAAATCTTAATTTAGGAAGTGCTTCTCCTTAAAGTATATCCTGAAAAACCGAGACTAGGAAGTGCGTCTCCTAGGGGCGAAACTTCAATGACTCAAACTAGGAAGTGCGTCTCCTAGAAATGAACTTAAATGACCCAAACTAAGAAGTGTGTCTCCTAGGGGTAAAATCTCACTTTAGGAAGTGCATCTCCTAAAATAAAAATGTAACTTGCAAAACCCAGACTAGAAAGTGCGTCTCCTAGGGGTGGAACTTCAATGACTCAAACTAGGAAGTGCATCTCCTAGGGATGAACTTAAATGACCCAGACTAGGAAACGCGTATCCTAGGGATAAAATCTCAATTTAGGAAGTGTGTCTCCTAAACAGTATAACCTGAAAGACCTAGACTAGGAAGTGCATCTCCTAGGGGTAAACCTCAATTCAGGAAGTGCGTCTCCTATGAATGAACTTAAATGACCCAAACTAGGAAGTGTGTCTCCTAGGGGTAAAATCTCAATTTAGGAAGTGCGTCTCCTAAAAGTATATCTTGAAAGACCCAGATTAGGAAGTGTGTCTCCTAGGGGTGAAACTTCAATGACTCAAACTAGGAAGTGCGTCTCCTATGAATGAACTTAAATGACCCAAACTAGGAAGTGTGTCTCCTAGGGGTAAAATCTCAATTTAGGAAGTGCGTCTCCTAAAAGTATATCTTGAAAGACCCAGATTAGGAAGTGTGTCTCCTAGGGGTGAAACTTCAATGACTCAAACTAGGAAGTGCGTCTCCTATGAATGAACTTAAATGACCCAGACTAGGAAGTGTGTCTCTTAGGGGTGTAATCTCAATATACGAAGTGCGTCTCTTAAAAGAATAAATTGAAAGACCCAGATTAGGAAGTGCGTCTCCTAGGGGTGAAACTTCAATGACTCAAACTAGGAAGTGCATCTCCTAGGAATGAACTTAAATGGCCCAAACTAGGAAGTGCATCTCCTAGGGGTAAAATCTGAATTTAGGAAGTGTGTCTCCTAAAACAAAAATACAACCTGAATGACCCAGACTAGGAAGTGCGTATCCTAGGGGTGATGTATGATCTTCTCAATAGCCTTTGTGTAAGTAGAATTGGGGCATTACACCTGAAATATTCAAGCTTTCAAGATTTGATATGAATATAGCCTTCATCCCTGTTTCAAACAAAGAAAACTTGTTAGTTTAAAACATGGTGTTGGTTTGTGGCCTTGACCTTGAAGGCGACTGCTTATACACTTGCCCTGATAACCTTGACTTAAACTTGGAAGACCTTTCCTGTTATTGACTAACCATTTTCTGGACAAACCTTATCACAAGAAATATTCCTGATTCGTTCAAGTCCAATACCTTATGCCCGATGCATCGCATTCGTGTTCTAACATTCACCAAATCTTTGCATTTTACATCAATCCCAAAGAAACATCTATTATCACCAACTCGGTGCACACACAGTTCTCCCGTGTCTTATGCCAGTTTGAGGTGCTTGCCAGACTCTACTTTGTGTGATTAAAAAGCTGGTAGCAGATTTTAAAGTCATTTCTCACTTGTTTTGACAAAAATATACTCAAAAGGGACTCAAATAACACGAGGAACAAACTAAGGAGAAAAACAAGAAGAGATGGTATCTATCAAAACAAAAAATAAAAAACAAAATTTTTTATTTTTATTTTTTGTTTTTTTTACCTTGAAAAATGAACAAATTATAAACTAATCTGATTTGCAGGCCAGCTCCACTGATCATGACATGCATTTTGGATTAAGCGGTCTGATCTGTCGAGTGAGTCTAATATTAATCTCTTGTTATGCCTCTAAGCTGTGAAACTGGGCTTCAACGCTCCAATCGTCCTATCTGATCCACAATCCTCAGTCGACTTGTAGTGCCCTGAAGGATTTTCACCATCAAGCCTCTTTTATTTTTCTCTTTTTCTCAACTCACCATCACCTTATGCTGCCCATAAGGGTTTTCACCGATAAGACTCTCTCATTTTATTACTTTCTCTCTTTGTGCTGAGAACAAAGGTATGAACCATGATGAACGAACATCATGCTTTTACTACACTTGATTTGACATCCTCAAAGATTGGTCGGAAGGTCTTTCTTTGGACCGTAATGTAGGCTTTTGGACAAGGTTAGAAAGAAAGGGTGGCATGAAGACTCAACTAAATTTAAGATGAAAGGGTTCAAAATTACAACTTTTGAAATCAGATCTTTTGGCCAAAATTAAAATTTCTGCCCCAGTTTCTTGGAGTCTGGGGAATTTTTTATTCGATTTTTTCTTTGATGAGACCGAACCTCAGAGTAAGGCTGCCTACGTATCCTTAAAATAAATTCGGTCGAACGTATTTCAAACATAAGCGCTATTTTGTTTTTGTTGCTTTTCTTTTCTTTTCTTTTTCTTCTTTTCTTTTCTTCTAATTTTTTTTTCTATTTTTCTCTTTTTTTGTATTCTCTTTTTTCTTTTCTCTCTTTTTTTGTTTTTTTTCTATTTCGGATTCCAAAAGATGGGTATAAAAAAAACAAATTAAGGCTCAAAAGAGGTAGCAAAAGATAAAAGTGTTCGGGGTAGCAGAATAAAATGCCTTCGTCATACCAAACTTTGAGAAATCCAAGTACAAATCATGCAACTGAAAATAAGCAGAAGAACCATGCACAATGTCTCTTGATGGTATCAACACAAACACGAAGTGCCAAGTGCAATACCTTTGTCCCAATGAATGACCCTCGCCAGTTCAAAGCGGACTTAACTCATCCTTATCTTGATATGGAGGGATTCATTTCAACACTGACTGATCTACCTCAAACTGCTTGAGAGACATTTTCTTGTTGTATGCTCTTATCAACCTCTTGATTTTGCAGACTAACTACGTCAGTTTCACTCAATTCAAGCTTTAGGTTATCTTAGAATGCGTGAATCTTTACTTGTTTCCTCAAATGCATCTTTTTATCATATTCGATATTGTGCTTCATTATTCCATGGTTAGACTGGCTTTCAAGATCTGGCTAAAAATTTCGCATGCATGTCATGTCACTAAAATTGGTGTGAAGAGAACTAAGCACAGAATAACACAAAAGGACAAACTGTATTTCATTGAGTAAATGATGGAATGGTTTAACAACAAGACAAACGACCTAAAATCCTAGTTACAAACCTAAAATAACACGGATAATGAAAGCACAACAGAACAGACAGACAAGACTAATACCAACACAATAGAGGGATAGAAGGGTTTGACACAATAAAATAAATAAAATCTGGATCACAACCCTGAAATAACCCAGATAATAATTTATTTTTTTTTAAAAAAAACAAGCTACTAAAACTCCTTCCTAGTGAGGAGGAAATGACTTTTAAACTTCTAAGCTTGACATTTAGCCACAAATTTGCTCATCAGAATCAGTAGAGCCTTCTCCAATTTCAAAATCATTAACTTCAGTCAGCAAATTCCCGAGAGGACTCTCACACTCACTGTCACCACGCATCATCCCCACAAAGTGTGCATCATCATGTGCGATTCCGCGCAATATTCTAGGTGTCACTGTCCTGGATCACAATTATCCCTTCTTGAATCATTCTTTCTATTTCCCTTTTCAAAGCACGACAATTCTCAATGCTATGCCCTTGGACATTAGAGCGGTACATGCACCGTACAATGGGATCAAAACCTTTTGCATATGGGTCCGGAGTATAGCCGAGGAGCGGCTCAATCAGGCCGGAATGTTTTAACTTTTCAAACAAGTTTGTGTAGGATTCTCTGATTGGCGTGAAACTATTTATTTGCCTTTGTTCCCCTCCATGACCCAATTTTCTAGGGTTGCTGGATGCTTGAAAATATTGTGAAGGCAAAAGTGTATTATGTGGTGCTGGCGCTTGCCATAAAGAGTGACCTAGTGGTTGGACAGATGACCGGACGTTGTTTGGAGGTTATACTGAAGTGGATTATGTGGAGCTCAGGGATAGGTTTGGGGTTGGGGTCGAGGCTGAGTATATTGGTGAGGCGGACCCGTTGGGCCATGTCGTGATCCAGAGATAATCATGCAACATCATCATGTTCCTTCTGACCTAACAAGCTTCCTGTGTCGTTCTGAATTGTCTGTGTTGTGGCTTTTAAAGCAGAATAACTCATGATCTTGCTCGACTTCAGCCCACCTTCTATCATTTCTCCCATTTTTACGATATCATTAAAAGGCTACCCACAGTCGAGATCAAATGGCCAAAGTAAGTAGGCTCTTGAGCTTGAAGAAAGTACTCGGCCATCTCGTCTTCTTCCATCGAAGGGTTGACCCGTGCAGCCTGCTCTCTTCATCTGAGCCCATATTCCCTAAATCTCTCACCGGGCTTTTTCTCTATCTTGGTCAAGGATAGGGGATCTGGGACAATGTCTACGTTGTACTGAAAATGCCGAGCAAAGGCCTGAGCTAAGTCATCCCATGTGTACCACCTGCTAGTGTCTTAGCGGGTGTACCATTCCAACGCCGCCCTACTCAGGCTTTGACTAAAATATGCCATCAGTAATTCATCTTTCCTACCGGCGCCTCTCATCTTACTGCAATAACCTCTCAAATGTGCCACGAGATTGACCGGAGCCTGGGTAAGGGTAGCATCTAGGAATCTAGGTGGTGGCAGGAGTGGTGCCTTCCCGGTCATCCACGCCTGATACATGTTCGTCATGTGTTGTCTCAACATCCTTACCTCTTCAACCAACCCAATGTCTTGTTCAAACAATTGCTTTTGGGCACCAGTATCAACCAACTCAATTCCATTGTGTCTTCCATTGTCTTTCGACTTTATGTTGTAGGATGAGTTACCAGTTTAAGAACCACAAACCAACCACCCTTCTGCTCAATGAAGATAACAAAAAGGAACAAAATAAAGTCATCACGTTAACGTTAGGGAATTTAAAATAATATAATCTCACGTTATGTGCAATGCGCCTAATCACAATTATTAGCTCTAAAATCACTTCGAGGGTGCAAAAGTCAACTAGGCATCATCCCAATTTTACTTCTCTTGCCCTTTTCTTCTTCATTTCCTCTCTTGCTCTCCTGATTTGCTCTTTTTCTTTCTGATTATTGTGAGCATGTAATTTTTAACCTACTATATGTTCCTACAAAATTCAATAAATTAATTAATGATTATAAGCCTTGTTGAATTTCAATGTCTGTGTGTGAATTATCTACATTACATCAATCATAATTTGTCTTTTAAAATTCAGAAATGATTTAAAGTCGCATGATTCGGTGCATGACTTTAATCATTTTTATTACGGAAAATTATTCTCTAAATAATCACATTTTTTAACTAGAAATTTCAACCTTTAATTTACTCAGTAATTAAGATTTAAACTAAAGTTAATCAATATATTACTTGTGATCGGTTGAAATAAATAACAACAAAAATGTTGATTATTTGATACAATGTAGATTTAACGATTAATTCATTCATTTTTCCTAACAAAATTGTGAAATTTGTTCCTTAAATGATATGAGTATCAAATCAAATGTTATTACTTTTAATTAGTTTATAATTAGACAGAAACTAAGTTAGAATTAATCACTACATTTTTTAATAAGTGTTAGAATTAAAATAGGTTTAAAACCGGACCTGGGCCAAATTACCCAGGCCCAAAATCCCTTCTCCTTAACACCAAATCCGGACCAGCCCAAATCCCCTACCCGGCCTGCCCCAGCTTAACCAAAACGACGCCGTTTAAGCCAAGTTCAACCCCAGCCATTGATCTATCCTTGATCCAACGGCTGGGAACTGACCACCCTTTTAGTATTTAATTGCCCGAACCCCACCCCATACCCTCATTCATCTGAAACCCAACCCCAGACCTAAACCCTAGCCGCCCCCATTTCCTTCATCTCTTTCGAACTCTAACACCTAAACCCTAGCCGCCCCAGAATCCCACCGTCGTCCGGCCACCGAACCTTCTCCAATCACCCCCAAACTTTCACCCTGTGATCCTCTCCTCCCCCTTAACCCCATCCCACCATCAGCTTCCCGTAAAAACTACTCGAATTCCTTCGATTTCAGATCTAAGAAAGGCAAAAAACTTAGTTTCCTGTTACCAGGACGATCCGGAATAATTAATGGTTCAAAGCCACATGAGTCAACAACTCTTGATGAGAGCTGTTGATTCATGTGGGTTTGGATCATTTCCAAACCCTGCCAGAGTTTGTTAGTACCCCACTGGTACCCCTTCCCCCTTGTATTTTCTTTTTTTTTCTTCTGATATTGCTTCTTTTAGAAAGAAAATGAAACCGCATGCCTCACTGTTTAACACATGTATGTAGCATTTTGTTTGTTCTTGACTTAGTTTAGATCTGCAAATGCATTCATGCTATGTTTAGCCGATTAGCTTGAAATCTTTGATTCGAGTTTAGTTTTGTTGAATATCCTCTCTTCTTGGTCGTTTTAGTTCTAAATATGCATGAGTACCTAATCTATACCTTATTGTCCAAATTGTTCACTGGTTGGGGACTATTGCTTCCTCCCAGGCTGTTTCCCCCCTCCTTCTTTCCCCATTTTTCCTCGACTATTAAGTTTCTCACTTTAAAGATTGAGTACTAGTCTGATTTTAGGAGTCCATGGGCCTTTCTGTTTAATTAACCTAATGTTCGTTTTAGTTCAAAATTGTTAGTTTTGTTGGATAGGCAAGCCTATATTAATTATACTTTTTGTTTGTTTACTTACTTGTGGTTTCGAATTTAGTTTCAATCGATCAAATAATGGTCTAATTAGACGATTATACACAACTAAGTAACTATATATTTGAACTATATAACAGTGAATTGACCTAAGTCTAAAAAGCTTAAAGTAATTAATTAATCTAAAATCAATTAA
>ML427568.1:3212-13896 GCA_005239525.1 Nicotiana knightiana
TTTTCACCCCAATTCCCAATTGGACGATAGAAGTCAAGATACACATGGAATTTAACCAAAATCAAGTGAGGAACACTTACCCCAATCAACTCCCTCAAAATGCCTTCAATATATCGCCCAAATCCGTGGTCTCTAGCTGAAAAGATGAAAAATGGGTTCAAACCCTCAATTTTGATTATAACACTGCCTGCCTAGATTTTTCCTCTTTGCGAACGCGGTAGTACCCTCGCGTTCGCGAAGCACAACTCCCTCAGCCCGTCAATTCCTTTTACGCGAATGTGATTCCCCACTCGCGAACGCGTACTGTATCTATCCCAACACATCGCGAGCGCGAAGTCTTCCTTGCGAACGCGTAGACCAACGGCCTCTGCCTCCATTTCTCTTCGCGAACATGGCCCCTCATACGCGTCCGTGATGCACACTCAGGTCAAACCTTCATGTTTGTTTTCACGTTATCCCCTTTGCGAACGTGATGAAAAAAAAGTATTCAGCTCTCTATAACCCTTCGCGAACGCGGTGAAGGAAACCCTGCAACAAAACACCAGAAAACTGCCAACTTCTAAAGCTAAATAATGATCTGTTAACCCCCCAAAACTCACCCGAGGCCTTCAGGACCTCAACCAAACATACCAACACATCTCATAACATCATTCAAACTTAGCCGAACCTTCGAATTACTCAAAACATCAAAACACCAAATTAACCCCGAATTCAAGCCTAAGGATTTCTAAACTTCCAAAATTCGCCAACGATGCCGAAACCAACCAATCCACCTCCGAATTACCTGAAATTTTGCACACACGTCACAAATGACACTGCGAACCTATTTCAACTTCTTGAATTCCATTCCTACCCCGGTATCTATTTTCCACTGCCGACCGGAAATCGCCAAATATCCAAATTCGCCAATTCAAGGCTAATTCTACCATGGACCTCCGAATTACATTCCGAACACACTCCTAAGTCCCAAATCACCCAACGAAGCTATCCTAGCCATAAAAACCTTAATCCGAGATCGCTTGCCCATAAGTCAACTTCTGGTTGACTTTTCCAACAAACTCACCAACTTAAGAGACTAAGTGTCTCATTCCTCTCCAAAACCGAGCCAACCAACCCGACACAACATAATAGAGTTGAACCACATATAATGAAGCAGAAATGAGAGAAACGGGGCTAAACTCTCGGAACGACCGATCGGATAGTTATAGTAATGAATATTGATTTGCCTGCCTGGTTAATGGTAAATCATTCTTCCATGGTGACATAAACAAAACTCAATCATGTAACGATGATGGAGTTTCCTTAATAAACATTGGGGGATATTCATAGGAGAAGAGAATGGTATGTCGAAAAGTCAAACTTTACGCTTATAGAATACAAAATAGTAAGCAAAAAAGAATTTAATCTCAAAATATGTCACAAATTAAAATTCGTACCGTTCTGTTCCTAATCATGTACTAATAAGAATCAAACTTGAGTTAAAAAAGCACATCTAAAAACGAAAAGTTCTACAGAAGAAAGAGGATATGTATGAATAATTTTCGAATTTTACAGAGGTTGAACCATTGATGACCTAAGTGATTATTGATTGGTATGTATATAAAGAATTAAAGACTAAATGTAAGCTAATTAGAATTCAAAATAGAAAATAACAAATTCACATTGAATAACAACATAAGATAAAAAATTATTCGCTTATGTATTAATTGTTTAACTTCTGTATAAGTAAATGTCATTTAAAGCTATTTTTTGTATGTTGGTCCAAAGTATGGTATAAAAGCTATTTATTTTATGTTAGTATTGAATTTTTCTTAAAGTTTCGGAAAATTTGTTATAAAGGTCGCTCGCCTACACTTTTAGCTATAGATGTTGAAATGCAAATCGGGCTGCCTACATTATAGGGCAAAATTAAAAATTGACTGGTCGACTGAAATTAATTGTATCTACTTGCAAAAAATATATAAAATAAATATATTAAATGTATACGAGTACACATATGTATAAAAAATTATATTTTTATCGGCTATTATTTGGGAGCGGCTAAATCTATATTTTATTATAACCATGAACTTATTTAAAAAAAAATAGATTTAACATCTTGAATAGCCTAGACAACATGTTTGAGGCATAATGCATCACCGGTAAACTTATTTGTTTTATTTAATGTTAATATTTTATGTAGTGTTGCTGTTAAGTTAATGTAATTAGAATTAATATTACCTGACAATATTTGTGACAATTTATATTGATAAAAAATAACGTGCAACGCACGTTTATTGAGACTAGTTATTATAAAAACATGAATACAATGTCAGTTTACAAAAATAATCTTATAATATTAAGCATTATAACTCATAATAAAAGGACATAATCGGAATTCTATATATTAACCTTATAAGCCTATTAGTTTTAGGACATAATACTACATGTTAGAAATCCAACATGATTGCCTTTAGGAATCCTCTTAGTATAATTACTTTTGGGCATAAACATTTAATACTACATGTTAACATGTGTATCTTAGGAACACATTATGTTTCCTTTTATATAATTACTTTCGGGGTAAAGACATATTTTTAGTCATGTAATCCTATTGTTTTTAGGATATACTTCTTAAAAATTCCTATTACTAATTTATTTTTGGGATGTATTGTATTGTCTTCTTTTTTTTTTGGCTAATGAATGTATTATATTGTCAAACTCATTTAGAAAAAGAAGAGCATATATTATTATAAAAGCACAATACAATATTAATAGACAAAAATAGCCCTAAAATTATTAAACAAAAGAACTCATAGGGAAAGGACATAACTGCAATAACCTATTTTTTGGACTACAATACCTTCTATGCTAATTTTTAATATTTAATATTTTAATATTAATAAAATTTTATTTATTTAATTCTTATTAAAAATATTAGTAAGGTTTAATAAAATTAATTTCATAAGAATCCTCCGTATTGGTAATATATTACCACCCCATAATGTCTAATACCAAGAAAAATAAAAGTAATATTAAATGAATTGCATAAAAAGTTAAAATTGAGAAAAAAGAAATAACCCATGATAATATATTTTTATATTATATTAGAACTATTTTTTACCCAAATAATATTTTTCTTATCAATTTTTCATGTAATATTTAAAATACACAATTATTAAACAACAACAACTAAGAAGATATTTAAGAATATAAATGTGTGAGAAAGAAAAAAAATGATTGACAAGAATCAACACCCCTAATAATTTCTACAAACATAAAGATCTAAAAGTGAGATGTCATATGAAGATTCCACTAAGGATGACGATACCACATCACAGATGAAGATTCCACCACTTTCAAAAATGCCAAGTCTCATTATTCTATCTACCCAAACTTGAACACTTATAGTCTGATTACCTTTCCTCCGTCGAAAATGAAATACCGAGGCTCTAAATCGCGCTCTGAGTAGACCTCCTTTCAAGTCATTCTCTGCCCCGACACATGGGCAAGCATTCTACCATAACCTCAATACCGTGCGATAACCAATAATGAGCATCATAGCAAACTGTGCATAGCCTCAAGGCTCTCAGAAATGCAGCTACCAAGCTGAAATGACAGAATATCCTTCCGCAAGGCACGACAATAGCCCAAACAACTGTGCAGGGAGAAACATCCCACACCACATATGTAGTACCATTACAATTCCTCAATTCCCGATTTATAGCAAGCGCTCCGCGTAAGATTGAGCAGGAAAGAAACGTAGGCATAAGCCTCAAAGGAATCCAATCACACGATGAGGAATCAAGAAGGGAAGTGCTCCTAACATCCCTGTAGCCTCTCGAAGATAAGTACAGACGTCTCCGTACCGATTCGCAAGACTCTACTAGATTTTCTCATGACTCGTGAGACCTAAGGTAACCTAGTGCTCTGATACCATGTTGTCACGACCCAAAATCTAATAAAAGTCGTGATGGCGCCGGACACCATCGTCAGGCAAACTAACACTAAATAGTGAATTAAATTTTTTTATTTAGTATTTTGAAATTATCCCTTTACATTACATTAAACAGTAAATAAAGATTTCTTTAACAAAATTCAAATACTGAATAAATCCCATAGACATCACAGAATACGGTGTCACAAGTGCATGAACAATTTCTAGGAAATAAATTTAATACATAACCGTCCAGGATACAAGTTTGGACAATGGAGAAAGTACAATGCAATACTCTGAAGGAGACTCTGTTGGCTGCGGGTCGTCTCGAGAGGTGCAGCTCACCCAAGTCTCTGTATCAAACATGTCGCTGCGCCAAGCTAGACCACTAGACATACATGTTCCTGTGCAACAAAATGCACAACAAGTTGTCGCGCCTCCCTCTTTCCTCCCCTTTCGGATCGGGGTATTCGACATTATTGGGACAACTCGTTTCCTTTTGGAAAAAGGGTAAGGAATTGAAGATTCGCCAGCTAACGAGTTAAGGTGCATTAGGTCACCTACTAAAGGTTATTTACAAACACAAATTAGATAACCAGAGATAGGGTAAGGGCTTGAAATTACTTCAAGGGGAAAGTGTTAGGCACCTCTCAAAGTCCACAAATGTGGTTCCCGGCCCAAACAAACTTTGTGAACAGGTAGCATATAAGCAATAAACACATAGGTAAATAGATGAAGGTTTTGAGAAGATTTGCAGTCCAAGCACACATATGTGCTTAAGCTTAAAAGATTTAAAGTCTAAGCACATATACAAAGTTCTGGAGGTTTTACAACCTAAGAACACATGTGTAAGGGATAGGGGGGAGGGGGGGGGGGGTCCTAGGTTGTTTATCCTATAGGATCATATCAGTACAATGCCTGATAATCACTCCTCAGAAGAGGGGCTACTCATGGCATTAGCGCATCGGATATCATATCCATGTTTACCCTTTCCCACCCCTTAGCGGTTATTAAGCGAGTTTATTTAACGACCTCTATGCGTGCTGTTACCCGTCCGTTCTTAATGGCCCTGGAGGAATTTAGGACCTCTAAATATAGGAAGTTCTAGACAAAACTCCCTAAGGTTAAAAGGATAAAATTCTAAGCGACATGCAAGAACAAATAAGACTTTACAAATAAATACGGAAAAAGTAGTTTAAAAGGCTCAAATTTACCTCCACAGATATTGCACATAAACAACACGTCTCAAACACAAAACAAGAGGCAGTTTTATTAGACAAAATCCTAAGACAGGATATCTAAGTGAATATCAATGCACAAAGTAAGCAGCTTGATTATAAACTCAATAGCAAGGACCTAATCAGCTTGCCTACTGGTTTAAAAAAACTTGTTATCCCTTAGGTAGCAAATGCAATCAAACCAGTATTCATTTTTAAGAGATTGATTACCTAAGGCTTTCTTAGGCGTGGGGTTGTGCATAGTGACTACCAGAATCATTAAACAGTTTAGAGGTTGTTTACCTAAAACATGCTGTTCTAAGTGATGTAAATAAAAAATGCAGAGATAGTTACCAATTTCTATTAAGAACAGACATGATAATGATATGCGAGGTTATTTTATACCTTTTCAGGAATCAACAGTTTAAACCAGGCGTAGTTAAGTAAATATAAACGAAATCCTAGAGCTTGGTATCTAGTATGCACACGTGAATGCAGGGTGGCTAGGATATAATTTCAGGATGCACAGGATTCCTAAAGCATGATTTCTAAAATGCACAGAGAATTACAAAGTTGTTAAGCATGATTCATGAATGCACGGGAGTATTAATTTTATCGCCTAAGGAGCAGGATTTCTAAGTGGTAGGCACAAGCATAAATTGAGGTATGTTGCATGTTATAGCAGTAAACATGAAAAATCCTTAAAAACATGATATCTAATGCATGTTTGGCATGTTGATCCTAAGCATGGATTCTAATGCAGATATAGGAAATGTAAAGCTTAAGGAATGATTTCTACCCAGTGGCATTGATAAAATTATATAGCTATCCTCTTCCATTTCACTAGCCATCCCCAATATTCATTTACAAATAAATATTACAGACCAGCTGAATAAATTACGTAAATAGATAAAGGAAAAGAAGAAGTTAAAATATAGAGATCCTGAAAACTGGCCCAGGCTTCCAAAACCTCAAGTGTCCAAATGTTTCATAGCCCTTCTCATATCCGGGTGTGTTAGAGTTCCCTAAGGACCTCAAGGGATCCCGGGCAGTGCTCACAACCAGATTTTATAAACCATAATTGAGTAAGTGCAGTGTGGAAGGGCCAACTCTAATGAATCAGAGTTCAGAGGGATCTCATAGGGATCCCTAAGCAGTCACACATTAGAGGGGCAAAACTTAAATATCTAAGAGTAGAGTGAGAGTGCTTGACATAATTTTGAAAAGATTGAGTAGGAAAAACAGTTTGAAAAGAGACTTGTTTGAAATATTTTGTAAAGAACTACAGAGTTATGTAGTAAAACAGTTTTTGAAAAGAGAGTAGAGCAGCAAGAAACAGTCCAGACATAGCACCCAAAACAGGTTCATACAAAGCCAAAGAACACAGAACCAAGGCAGGTTCAACAACACCAAACAGGGGTAATGGGGGATTGGGGACACATAAGGCATATAGGTAAGAACATAGTTTCAGACACTTAAGTATAGAATCAAAAATATGCTAGGGGGCATCCAGGGATCAAGGATATAGCATAAACTTTTGGATTACTCAGAACCGAATAACATAAGGTACAAATTGTTTTGCCACTGAAAAGTTCATGCCAATAATCAGAGAAGCATAAGTAACGCAGAATCATATTGAGGTATACTAAAAGGGGGATAGCATTTCATAAGCATGCTGAGTCTAAGGGAGGGGAGTACATAACATGCTAAGTGAACAACAGTGCAAGCAGGTCAAGTGCAGACATCACAACAAAACCATAGGTAAAAACATATTAGAAACAGGATGAATTGAAGTACTAAAAGAAACATATTATTTTTGAAACTTAAACTGAAATTAGGACATACCTGTATAGGAGATAGAAAACACAGAATGAATAATAAGGGGTAGAATAATCAGCCTTGGCTTGCAGCCGGCTGATAATAGCAAGTAACCAGAAGGAGAGCAGAAGAGAGTATTTTTGTATACGCGAGAGTTTTGAGCAATGTGTTCGTGTGTTTGATAATGAAGACTAAGGTACTTATATTTTTAAAAAAGGCAGAAGAATAAGGTAAAAATAATAGTTCAACAATAATTATAGAAGTATGTACTAATTAGAATCAAATTAGTATAAAGATTTTCCTTAATTATGAAATCATACTCAAGCGGTAATAGACATGTGATAAGATAAGGAAAGAGAATCGTATGAGACTGAGTATAGACAATTAAGGAAGCAACATGGTATAATACAAGTATATCACATGTAAATGAGACTAAATTCATTATGCTTTAATTAAGGAAACTGCTTAAAATCAGCTAACAACATAATTGACCATAGAATAAGGTCAGAAAATATTTCATGAGTTAAAATCAGTATAGAATATTACAAAAATCAATGAAGGATCAATCACAAAGATTCAGGGATTCACAAGTAGCACTGTTTTAGCATAACTTTGTGAGAATAAGCGTAATAAACATTGATAAAATCAGAACCCTAAAAAGATGAGTAGTGCAAAAATCATATAAAAATTAGGGATTCATATAGAGCATAGTCCAAATTAACAGACTGAACATGATGTAGGCACAATAAACAAAGAATCAGAAACATTGATGGACAAAGTAGGATAAAGTCGAAGAAAATCAGAACTAGCACAAATTTCTGGGAATAAACACATAATAGGCAGGAATAGTCGAAGTAAAAAACCCTAACAAGAAAACCTAGGGTAAATTCACAAAATCATAGGGTGTTCATGAGAAACCAGCACACATACATATTAGGTGAACATATTATCGAAAACAGACTCAGAATCACAGATTAAAACCAAGAAACTTTGGGTTTTCAACATAATAACTCAGATAAATAGAGAAACTCAAATAACCGCTTAAACATAGTGAAAATCATAGATTAATACTAAAATCAGAAAGGAAACTGTTTTTTGAAAAGGGGTTAAGAACCCTAGTTTTAAGATGAATAGACACTTTAGAAAATCGGAGATTCTTTAAGAAAACAAAAAAATAACTCGGAATATACCAAGATCTATTACAGATCTAAGAAATCAAGTGTTAAAATCAGGGTTTCAGAGAGAGAACCCAAAGAGAAAGAGAGAATCGGCTTAGAAACCACAGGTTCTAGCCGGAGATGGGAGGATCTTACTCAGATGGCCATGGACGACCTGAAAATGGCATGAAAGCCATGGGAGGTAAGAACGGACCCCTGGGGGTGGATGAATAACCAATCAATCCCTTGAGGACCTCAGGGATGCAAGAATCGAGCCATAGAGAGGAGCCATAGAGGCTAGGGGGTAGGGAACCATCATTTTTACCGGCGAACCAGAGAATGGCGAGGGATTTAGGGTTTGATGCTGAGAGGATTTGAGAGAGAAGAGGAAGGGGGTGATGGAGGATTTAGGGTTTGATCCTGGGCCATGGATTGCTTAATGAGATTCGCAGACCATGGAATAATGTTCTCGGGCCATGAAGATGGTGCCTCCGAACTATGATGCCTTTGAATAATTATGTGCAAATTGTGAGAGATCCTCAGGGCATGATATGAGGATGATGCTATTAGACTATGACGCCTTTGGAAAGATTGGCGATATTTCAGCCGATGAATGCTATAATATGATGTTGACAAGACAGATCTTAGTCTTGCAAATTGAAGGGCAGAGCTTAGCCCGAAAGAGAAGTGAAGTGAATAATGCTCGAGAGACAGCGCTTAGTCTCGGGGAAAAGGTATATTGGAGGCAGAGCTTAGCCTCATGCAGATAGGAAAGCAGCAATTAGCCTTATGCAAATGGGAGGCAGATGATTAGCCTTATGAAAATGAGAGGTAGAGCTTAACCTCATGCAAAAATGGAGGTAGAGCTTAGCCTTATGCAGACAGAAGGCAGATGATTAGCCTTTTTCAAATGGAGGTAGAGCTTAACCTCATGAAAGAGAAGACAGAGCTTAGCCTTATGCATACGGAAGGCAGATGATTAGCCTTATGCAAATAGGAACAAACAGCAAATGCTAATACAAATTCTTAGCTGGTAATAGGTTGTGGTATTGCGATTGTTGCGAGAACGGTGACTATGGAGCATGTTCGCCCTTTTGTGCTGATAGTAAACTTTGCATTTACGACTGTGTTGAAGTTTGTGACTTTGAAACCTGTTTGTTTTTTATACCTGCATCCAAAGAAAAATCGCGAGATCTGTAGGTGGGGAAGGTTGGTTCGTATCTCCGCTGGCTTTACTTGCTTCACTCTGCTTGGTCTGATGATTCTGTTTGTGTCATCGGGGTAGAGTTTGGCTAAACAGAGATATATTTTGAAAATGTGTGCATGATTTTGCAAAGACATAGTATAAAATATGTTTTAAGAAATTTAAATGAACCGACGACTGTGACACGGTTCCAGACGTTGCAACCTTTCATGCTACGGAATTTTGAGGGTCCTCCTCAAAATTCTTCCCCAGTTAGATGGTTCATGATTCTGACCGTTGTACATATTGTGATCGTCTGAACTTGCTTCGGAATTTTGAGTGCCCTCCTCAAAATTCTGCCCCAGTTTCCAAAAATGAGATTTTTATTGAATTATGACCGAACCCATAGGGCTGCCTACGTATCCCCTCTTAAACGGGAATCAGGTCAGGCGTAGTTCAATTTACATCCTTGAAGAAAAGCATAGAGTTACACATAGTATCGCTTGACTACATCTGAAATGATTGGCTTTGGCCAAACTTCTCCGTCCATTTCTACAAGTATGAGAACTCCTCCTGTCAATACTCGGTGAACCATATACGAACCTTGCCAGTTGGGGGAAAATTTCTATTTGGCTTCGTCTTGATGTGGAAAGATCTTCTTTAACACCAGCTGCCCCGATGTGAACTGTCTTGGCTTGACTCTCTTGTTGAAGGCTCTGGACATTCTATTCTGATAAAGTTTACCATGACATATTGCATTCATCTTTTTCCCATCTATGAGCGCCAACTGCTCGTAGTGGCCTTTTATCCATTATGCGTCGCTGAGCTCAACTTCTTGTATGATTCTTAAGGAAGGGATCTCCACTTCGGTAGGGATAACAACTTCTATACCATAAACCAGTAAATAAGGAGTTTCCCCGGTTGATGTGCGGACTGTGGTGCGGTATGCCAGTAAGGTGAATGATAATTTTTCATGCCACGTTTGTGCTTTTCTACCATCTTGGTCAATATATTTTTGATGTTCTTGTTGGCGGCTTCCACAACTCCATTCATCTATGGTTTACAGGCTGTGGAATTCTTGTACTTGATTTTGAAAGTCTCGCACATGGCTTTCATCAGATCATTGTTGAGATTGGAGCCGTTGTCGGTGATGATTGACTTCGGAACCCCGAATCGACAAATGATACGGTCACAGACAAAGTCTGCCACAACTTTCTTAGTCACTGCTTTGTATGATGCCGCTTCAACCCATTTGGTGAAGTAATCAATAGCTACTAGGATGAACCTGTGTCCATTTGAGGTTGTGGGCTCGATTAGTCCAATAACGTCCATTCCCCAGGCGATGAACGAACAAGGTGAGCTTGTTGCATTGAGCTCATTTGGGGGGGGGGGG
>ML427568.1:14432-26070 GCA_005239525.1 Nicotiana knightiana
TCATCCAGAAGTAACCGGCTCTGAGTATTTTCTTTGCTAAGACAAAACCATTCATGTGTGGGCCACAGGTCCCAACATGTATCTCTTCAAGTAGTCTGGAGGCTTCCTTTGCATCAACACATCTTAATAATCCCAAGTCAGGAGTCCTCCTGTACAGGTTTCCTCCGCTGAGAAAGAAATTATTGGACAATCTCCGGAGTGTGAGTTTCTGAGTGTGATTTTCAAGCTCTGGGTACTCTCCCTTTGACAAATATTCCCTGATGTCGTGGAACCATGGTCTCCCGTCTGCTTCTTCTTCAATGTGGGCACAGTATGCTGGTTGGCTATGGATCTTTACTGGAATAGGATCAATGAAGTTCGTATCTGGGTGTTGTATCATGGATGATAGAGTGGCTAATGCATCGGAAAACTCGGTCCAAATTCTGGGGACGTGTCAAAATTCTGTCTTTGTGAACCTTTTCCTCAATTCCTGCACATGGTACAGATATGGAAATATCTTGGAATTCTTGGTAGTCCATTCTCCTTGTACTTGGTGTATTAGCAGATCTGAGTCACCAATTACTAGAAACTCCTGGATATTCATGTTAATGGCCATATTGAGCCCTAAGATGCAGGCCTTATATTGTTTCATATTGTTGGTACACGGGAATCTGAGTTTGGCAGATACCGGGTAGTTTTGACCTGTTTCCGATATCAAGACAGCTCCAATGCCGACTCCTTTAAAATTGGCTGCTTCGTGGAAGAACATTCTCCACCCGTCATAGGATTCTGCAATGTCTTCCCCTATGAATGACACTTCTTCATCAGGAAAATACATTCTCTGGGGTTCGTATTCTCCTCCCACGGGATTCTCGGCAAGATGATTTGCTAGTGCTTGCCCCTTGACCGCTTTTTGAGTCACATAAACAATCGAACTCACTCAGCAGGATTTACCATTTGGCCAGTTTTCCAGTGGTCATGGGCTTCTGAAAGATATATTTCAAGGGATCCATCCTTGATATGAGATACGTTGTGTAAGCACAAAAGTAATACCTCAGCTTCTGGGCTACCCAGGTTAGAGCACAGCAGGTACATTCCTGTAGAGAATATCGTGCCTCATGTGGAGTGAAATTCTTACTCAGATAATAAATAGCATATTCCTTTATTCATGTCTCGTTGTGCTGCCCCAGAACGTAACTAAAAGCTCTATCTAATATCGCAAGGTAGGGTAGCAAGGGTCTACCTGGCTCTGGCGAGACCAAGACTGGTGATGCTGACAAGTATTCCTTGATTCTATCGAAAGAATTTTTACAATCCTCGGTCCATTCGGTTGCAACATCTTTCTTCAGCATTTTGAAGATTGGTTCACATGTAACAGTGGACTGGGCTATGAATCGGCTGATGTAGTTAAGGTGTCCTAGGAAACTCATCACATCTGTCTTGTTCTTTAGCGGTGGAAATTCTTGGATGGCTTTGACCTTTGATGGATCCAGTTCTATTCCTCGGCGACTGACGATGAACCCAAGAAATTTCCCAGCAGGAACTCCGAACGCACATTTTGCGGGGTTTAACTTCAAGTTGTACTTCTGCAGCCTGTCGAAGAATTTTCTCAAATCTTTTGTATGGTCGGTGGCCCTCTTGGACTTGATGATGACGTCATCCACATACACCTCAATTTCTTTATGTATCATATCATGGAAGATGGTGGTCATAGCTCTCATATAGGTTGCCCCAACATTCTTTAGGCCGAACGACATCATCTTATAACAGTAAACTCCCCACGGCATAATGAAAGCCATTTTCTCAGCGTCTTCCTCGTCCATCCAAATCTAGTGGAAACCAGGAAAACAATCCACGAACAATTGAAGTTCATGCTTTGCACAATTGTCAAGCAAGATATGTATGTTCAGGAAAGGAAAATCATCCTTCGGACTGGCCCGGTTGAGATCCCGGTAGTCGACACAAACTCTGACCTTTCCATCTTTCTTGGGAACTGGCACAATGTTGGCTAACCATGTCGGATATTCAACTAACCTGAGAACCTTGGCATTTATTTGCTTGGTAACTTCCTCTTTGATTCTCAGATTCATATCAGGCTTGAACTTCCTGAGCTTTTGCTTTACCGGCGGGAACATTGGCTTGGTCGGCAACTTGTGAGCCACAATGGATGTACTTAGACCAGTCATGTCATCGTACGACCATGAAAATATGTCTTCATTCTCTTTTAAGAATTGTGTGTATTCCACTTTCTCTGATGGCGACAAATGGATGCTGATGCGGGTTTCTTTGACAGTCTCTAAATCTCCCAAGTTGATTACCTCAGTTTCATACAGATTGGACTTAGGTCTGTTCTCAAAATCCTCAACTTCTCTAATAATTTCATCGGGTATGACATCCTCTTCTTCTGAATCACTGTCCTTTTGTTGCGTTGTCCCATTGCATGTCACAGTCATTGGTTCATCAAGACAGGAAATAGTGATGTTGTATAGATAAAATAATGAGAGAAATGATAATAAGTAAATACAGATTTTTTGAAACGTAAAAGTGATTTTCGAATGTTTTGGAAAATTGGAGATTTTATTGGAAAATGCGAAAATGGAAAAGGCGAAAAGGAAATCATTAGCAAAAATAAAATAAATAATGTTGTTCAACCTTGCTACCCCGGGACTCGTCGAGCCCTGGATCTTGTGTGATATAATGATGATGCCAGAATGCACGAACTAACCTTTGGGGAAGGGAATAATCAGAAGGAAGAAACAAAAACAAAAGGTAGCCAAGTCAGTGAGGATCATGAGAAAATATTGCAGTATTTAAACACATAGTGCAGGAATAAAATCGTGTCCTAACTTGGGAGCCTCGTTGTGCCCGAGGTAGGAGTAGCGACAAGTTGATTTGGAGAACTTAGATGCCAAAATGCCTCATTTCATTAATGTAAAATAGACGAATCCAAAACGACAGTAGAATAATAAGCAGGAAATAAAGTCACTAATGACACTTGGCCTTATTAAATTTGAAAAATCAATGAAAAGGAAACCTAGACTACTTGGTCCCAGAAGAAGACCTTCCCCAGGCTCGATCTTCTTGGCTCTGTCAATTAGGTTCCCCAAGTCGTGCATGCCCAACAGCAGGTATACCCTTATTAGATTCCTTCCTTCGTTTCCCTCAGCATATCCAGTAAAGAGGGCAAGTTTTCGAGGACCCTCTTCATATGTTCTTTGTCACTTGGTGAAAGGTCTTCCCACCAGTCCAGCAACAGTGGTGGTACTCTTTAGACCATGTCGAACCTGGGGACTTCGTGCCTCATTTTCTGCAAAATAGATAAGGTTAGACCCTTACCCCTACCAGACTCGACTATTTATACACTTATGATTAGCATACAGGAATTTAGTTCTCCAAATAAATGCACAAGACGTGATTGCGTCCGATGGGATTATGAAAAACCTGGTGAACTTTTGGATAAGACTGTCTTAAAGGGTTATTGTGCGGACGACAAATTAACCCGGCTAGGTTTGACCATGATGCTTGTACAATATAACAAAGTAAGGTTTCTATGGGGTTTTAGACTGGTACCCTCAAGCGTACAACATGAGGAGGAAAGGCACAGAACCGTCGACTGTACCGCTGATCGACTAGTTTTACCGCAAATAAGCCTTTCTGAATTTAGGGTGATATAAAATGGAAGGGTGCAAACACACATCAAGCATTGCTATAGGATTTGTATAGGCACGAGTGGAATATAATGTTGAGCATGATTTATGCAACAATAAATGAGCAATAAAAGCATGTTGTCATGTATTTTCACGTTATGAAAGCGGTAAATATAACATTTATAATTGAAAAAGAAGTTACCAAGGAAAACAAAAAGAAATATGTTAGTTTTGATTCTGAAAGGAATAAATACTTAAAAGAGATAAACAATTAATGGCACATAAAGGGGGGGGGGGGAGGGAAAGGTCAGAAGAATTAACAAAGTAAACACAAGTTCACAAAGCAGTTTGGAGAATGGTAAAAGCCTAGGATAATCCCCAGCAGAGTCGCCATGCTGTCGCACCCCCCTCTTTCCATTCCTTTCGGATCTGTCAGGGTATTCGACATTATTGGGACAACTCATTTCCTTTTGGGAAAAGGGTAAGGAATTGAAGAGTCGCCACCTAATGAGTTAAGGTGCGTTAGGGCACCTACTAAAGGTTATTTACAAACACATATTAGATAACCAGAGATAGGGTAAGGGCTTGAAATTACTTCAAGGGGAAGGTGTTAGGCACCCCTCAAAGTCCACAATTGTGGTTCCCGGCCCAAACAAACTTTCTGAACAGATAGCATATAAGCAATAAACACATAGGTAAATAGATGAAGGTTTTGAGAAGATTTGCAGTCCCAGCACACATATGTGCTTAAGTTTAAAAGATTTAAAGTCTAAGCACATATACAAAGTTCAGGAGGTTTTACAATCTAAGCACACATGTGTAAGGAATAGGGAGGTCCTAGGTTGTTTATCCTATAGGATCACATCAGTACAACGCCCGGTAATCACTCCTCAGAAGAGGGGCTACTCATGGAATTAGCGCACTTGATATCATATCCATGTCTACCCTTTCCCATCCCTTAGCTGTTATTAAGAGAGTTTATTTAACGACCTTTATGCGTGTTGTTACTTGTCCCTTCTTAATGGCCCTGGAGGAATTTAGGACCTCTAAATATAGGCAGTTCTAGACAAAACTCCCTACGGTTAAAAGGATAAAATTCTAAGCGACATGCAAGAACAATAGGACTTTACAAATAAATACAGAAAAAGCAGTTTAAAAGGCTCAGATTTACCTCCACAGATATTGCACATAAACAACACGTCTCAAACATAAAACAAGAGGCAATTTTATTATACAGAATCCTAAGACAGGATATCTAAGTGAATATCAATGCACAGAAGTATGCAGCTTGTTTATAAACTCAATAGCAAGGACCTAATCAGCTTTCCTACTCGTTTAAAAAAACTTGTTAGCCCTTAGGAAGCAAACACAATCAAAACAGTATTCATTTTAAGAGATTGATTACCTAAGGCTTGCTTAGGCGTGGGGTTGTGCATAGTGACTACCAGAATTATTAAACAGTTTAGAGGTTGTTTTACCAAAAACATGTTGTTCTAAGTGATGTAAATCTGAGAATGCAGAGATAGTTACCAATTTCTTTTAAGAACAGACATGATAATCATATGCGAGGTTATTTTATACCTTTTCAGGAGTCAGCAGTTTAAACCAGGCGTAGTTAAGTAAATGTAAACGAAATCCTAAAGAATGGTATCTAGTATGCACACATGAATGCAAGATGGCTAGGATAAAATTTTAGGATGCACAGGATTACTAAAGCATGCTTTCTAAAATGCACAGAGAATTATAGAGTTGTTAAGCATGATTCATGAATGCACGGGAGTATTAATTTTATTGCCTAAGGAGAAGGATTTCTAAGTGGTAGGCACAAGCATAAATTGAGGTATGTTGTATGTTAAAGCAGTAAACATGAAAAAGCCTTAAAGACATGATATCTAATGCATGTTTGGCATGTTGATCCTAAGCATGGATTCTAATGTAGATATAGGAAATGTAAAGATTAAGGCATGATTTCTACCCAATGGCATTGATAAAATTATAAAGCTATCCCTCCTATTTCACTAGCCATCCCCAATATTCATTTACAGATAAATATTACAGACCAGCTGAATAAGTTACGTAAATAGATAAAGGAAAAGAAGAAGTTAAACTATAGAGAGCCTGAAAACTAGCCCAGACTTGCAGAACCTCAAGTGCCCAAATGTTTCATAGCCTTTCTCATATCTGTGTGTGTCAGAGTTCCCTAAGGACCTCAAGGGATCCCGAAACGTGCTCACACCCAGATTTCATAACCATAATTGAGTAAGTGCAGTGTGGAAGGGCCAACTCTAATGCATCAGAGTTCAGAGGGATCTCATAGGTATCCTTAAGCAGTCACACATTAGAGGGACATAACTTAAATATCTAAGAGTAGAGTGAGAGTGCTTGACATAGTTTTCTAAAGATTAAGTAGGAAAAACAGTTTGAAAAGAGACTTGTTTGAAAGATTTTGTAAAGAACTACAGAGTTATGTTGTAAAACGGTTTTTGAAAAGAGAGTAGAGAAGCAAGAAACAGTCCAGACATAGCACCCAAAATAGGTTCATACACAGTCAAAGAACACAGAACCAAGGCAGGTTCAGCAACACCAAACAGGGGTAATGGGGGATTGGGGACACATAAGGCACATAGGTAAGAACATAGTTTCAGGAACACTTAAGTACAGAATCAACAATATGCTAGGGGCATCCAGGGATCAAGGATATAGCATAAACTTTAGGATTACTCACAACCAAATTACATAAGTTACAAATTGTTTTTCCACAGAAAAGTTCATGCCATTAATCAGAGAAGCATAAGTAAGGCAGAATCATATTGAGGTATACTAAAAGGGGGATAGCATTTCATAAGCATGCTGAGTCTAAGGGAGGGGAGTACATAACATGCTAAGTGAACAACAGTGCAAGCAGGTCAAGTGCAGACATCACAACAAAACCATAGGTAAAAACATATTAGAAACAGGATGAATTGAAGAACTAAAAGAAACATATTATTTTTTAAACTTAAATTAGGATATACCAGTATAGGAGATAAAAAACAAAGAATGAAGAGTAAGGGGGAATAATCAGCCTTGGCTTGCAGCTAGCTAATAATAGCAAGTAACTGAAGGAGAGCAGAAGAGAGTACTTTTGTATACGAGAGAGTTTGAGCAATGTGTTCGTGTGTTTGATAATGAAGACTAAGGTACTTATAGTTTTAAAACAGGCAGAAGAATAAGGTAAAAATAATAGTTCAGCAGTAATTATAGAAGTATATACTAATATGAATCAAATTAGTTTAAAGATTTCCCTTAGTTATGGAATCATACTCAAACAATAATATACATGTGATAAATAAGGAAAGAGAATTGTATGAGGCTGAATATAGCTGATCATGCTCAACTATGTCTTATAAAAAGACTAAGCGGACGTTGCAAATATAATCTGAGTATTTCGCCCAGAGTCAATCCCACAGGGAATTAACCTATCAATTATAGTTGTTAGACTCACTCGATTCTTCGTAATCAACTTCCCAAAGATTAAGAATGACAATTTGTTGGTATTTTTACTAACTAAAACTGAATGAACTTAAGTAGACTAAAAGATAACTAATACTGAGTTGTAAACAAATGCGAGAAGGATCTAAGGTTATGGTTTCCCCCGCTGATGAAATCCCATCTTGTACATTTCCTATTGTTTTGCCTAATTATCTTTATAAATCATGAGCACTCTTGCTACCGTAAATCTCTCTCGAGTAATTAAGATAATTTACTGGACGCCTTATAGCTCACTTTAGATTGCACCCAAGGTATCATTATCCCTAATCCAAGATTTAAACCCTCGGTTATGGATCCGCTCTATACTTTGGGAGTGGTGTTGTTCAACAAGTACCTAAATATACACTCTCTCCCCAGCAGATACATACTAAATAGGAACTTCAATCAACTACAATAAGAACTTAGTTAAACAAATAGAGATTGAACCCAAGCAAACTATATTAATGTAACAAGATATTCATCGTCAACGGGTTCCACCAAAACCTTAGACTAAATAGATTAGCTACTCATAATTGTACTGAAAATAACAACAGAAGAATTCATCAACAATGACAAAAATACAAGGAAGAGAGATGCGATTTGATGCCCAATTGCGCTCCTTGCCTCTTGCCTTCACTTTTCTTGAACAAGACTCTTAACCTGATTAATTATCTCTTTTGGGTGAGTTGAACCTTATATAGGCTAAGTGGAATTGTCCCAAGCTTCCAAGTTTACCCCTGAAAAATAACGTGTTTGACTGGACTAGCGCGCTCGCGCTATTGGGCGCGCTAATGACTAAACATTCTACCTGGGATCGCTGGACTAGCGCGGTCGCGCTAAAATCGGGCTAGTGGACTTATAATCTGTACCAACAATTTTTCTTCCTTCTTTTCACACGTCAATACTCCAAGGGCATTTCTCCTTCAATTTGTCTCCAAACACTATCCTAGGTCCTCATAAGCGTATTTAGCTCCTGCGAAACATACAATCAACAATTAGATCCATTTTAACATCATTTTCACACTCCTAAGACAGTGAAGCATCATTAAGTTGGAGTAAAAATATACACTAAACTACGTGAATTCAGCCTATTATCAACACCCCACACTTAAATCATTACTAGTCCTCGAGCAATCTAGTATACTCTACAAAGGTCCTTTCATCAAGCATTTACCTAATGTGTCACACCACGAACATATTACAGGAGTTATACCAAGCAATGTAACATCCATTCCTCAAGGGTCGACTCTCACATGCCATGCAATATTCCTACTTTCTCAAAATACTCTACACAGAGTTCAAGACTTACCTTTCCATCATGAATCAAGTGCCGTCACATCACACACACGAGAGTAGTTCCGTAAGAATAATATTAAGAACATGTAGGAACTCAAATAGAAAGAATTCACTCACTCTCGAAAAGAACATTCATATGCCACAAAGATACACCATAGGCTTGTCCGTAGTGTAATGCTCTACTAATCGAGCCCATTCAGTCTAAGATCAAATAGGTCTTCATTTGGTTATAATGTAGGCTTAGGGACGGGTAGGATATATTTAGATATAGTGACTAACCTCTCTAAGCACTTTTAATACAATTACTTTAGCTTTCAGATCATTCTTATGCCCGACCAGAATTTTCACCACACTTCTCTTTATATTTATCCCAAACTACCTGAGGTGCAACTTTATCGAATCACCACTTATTAAGGACTGCATTTATTCATTGTCCTTTCTCTTTTTTTTTCAAGTAGCACTTATTCTTTCAATTTTTTCACACTTTTTCACCTTTCCTTCTATTTCTTTNGGAGGTACAGGGTTCAAACATATAGGCCATTCAAAAAATTGGGTAAGGTTTGTAATGTGGTTATCAAAGAAACAGGCTTATAAGCTCAAAGGGTTAACTATGGTAAATTAAAATTAGGTGGATACACTTTTATGTCTGGCTTAACAAAGAAATGCCTATATCACTTCTAAGACTGAACGAACTACTATTTCGCTTTGCAAACACACATGGCAAGTTCTAGGCATCGAATGTGGACATAGAATACAATGCGACACCTCACACACATACGTCATATGACTCACTCCAGATTATCTTTTCAAGACACTATCGCCGAGCTTTCAAGTCAGTTACAACATACAAATTTAAGGCATTACACAAGAGCCAACAATTGAGCCAAAGCGTCACACTCTAGGGTCTTTTGTGTTCGGGTGTGATAACGCTAAGGGATGCTTCTCTTATTTCAGCTCCTTACCCAAAACACCTAACAAATAAAAAAAACTAACTGTACCCGGTTCAAGCTAAATCCTTGGAAAAGAACCGCGGTCAAAAGAAAAACCAAGGGAGAGTTGCTACACTACCTAAAAATAAAATAAAAAATCTTTTTGGTGTTTTATTTGGACTAGCTTCCCTCTAGAAAACTGCCTAAGAAGTCCGTCATCAGGAGGAGTCCACTCTATTTTCTATTTTTTTTTGTGGTCGCCTTAGACCCTCAAGAACCCCGTCGAAAGGGATCCGTCGTCGGGCCAAGACGACTTAATTAATTACACTACTATTTACAATCACAAACACAGAATCAAAAACAACTCAAAAGATTATAATGAAAACAACTAACAATTATGCCAACTCATAAGAAAAATAAAGAAAACAACTACCCATTTTTGATCTACATATATACATGTACAAGGGAATCCTTCCCCCACCCCACACTTAATATAATGACAAGCCCTCATGGAAATCAAAATAAACAGAGAGGTAAGGGACTTCCCTGAACGCTCAGTCCTGGTCGGAGACAGTCCCTGGGTCCATATGACAAGCGCGACCCAAGGCTCGAAGCCAGCCCATGATTTTCTTTTCAGATTTCTTCTGCTGGGTAGCTACAGCATCAACTCGTACACCCAGGTCTGTGACCGAAGTGCGCAGTTCCACCATGTCCCTCTCCAGGTGGTCTAGTCTATAACTCCGACGGGCTCTAGATGGGCTCTCCAACTCAGTAGCCTGCGCCTGAGTGGGCTCCTCCTCCTCCATATGTTCTTGCTCCACCTCCACATTTTATTGTGCTTCCTCCTCAGCTTCCTCATCCGACTCATTCTCCTACTCCTCATCATCAATGGCCATTGCTTCTTTTCCAATTGTGACAGTATCAGCTCTGAAGGCGTACATCATTGGTACTCTGTCATCCACCACCAAGTTTCCCGGTACTCTAGCTGCAAGGCACAATCTGGTGACTAGAGATGGGAAGAAGAAACCATACCTCTGAACCTTACAACGGACGAACATGTCCTCATGCATAAGCCTGGCCATATCAAATTCGCGGCCCGTCATGAAGCACCAGACCAAACACCCGCGAGGAATGTTCACCTCCGAGGTGTTGTGGGATGGGAGTAGGCGGTTGCTAATCAGGTAGAGCCAACATTTAGCCTCAAAGGTGAGGGCTGGAGAGTGAAACTTCTGCCCGTACTTGTACCATTTTATATCTGCATTCGGACACAAATGGTTGGGAGGAATGTTTCCCACTGAGTATAGCACCGGCCATATGCCTCATATCTGTCCTCGTACATATCCATAGGGCCTGGCAACCGGTAAAACGTCTGAATGGCCTCCACATAGGTGTTTACCTGATTCTTCCTCACTGTGACCACATGATTGTTGTGTTCCAGGTAGTTCGCATAAAATTCCCTTACTATCATGGTATTAGCCTCATCAGGCTCTTCAAAGAACACATCTAGTCTCCTCGCATCAACTCATTATACATTCTTTGGCAGTAACGCCGGAGTGAGTCAGTGTCTATGCCACGTTCATGTATGACTGCCTTTGATTCCTTTGCCACAGACCTATCTGAGCCTTAGAGGATACAAATTTATTGTTGTTGAAGGGCCGAGTATCAACGGACTTCCGTGGCCTTCCGAGGAAGAACCTGCTTGTCTGCCTGAGGAGGAGCCGATGGCTTGACGCTTTCGGGGAGCCATTCTACCTACAAAAAAAAAAGAAGACACATCATGATTTCAGCACCAATGAGGGGACCCAATGTGGTTACTCAGACTTCACTTTACAATTGGTCACAATAACTGTCCTTCATTGAGGCATTTACACAAACACATGGTGGGCATTATTCACCTGAGCCCCCATTTAACAAGTTGAATCCCCAACTTTTACCACAATTTCCCAAACATCACCCCAATTAAATCAAAACATACCACACCCCCAAATACTATCACCCACCAGTACGAAGCATACACTACCAAGTATTTATACTAAAGAGCAAGAAAAAGCTACAACTTTTAACAAAGGAAAAAAAAGAAAACAAAAATTGCCAAATTAAAAACGAAAAAAAAAACTAGAGAAGAAGACACATACCTATGGTGTGCAGGAGTGAGAAGTGTAGGGGAGGGCTGGGTGTTGGTGGAAGAAGAGCCTGAGGTGTGTATGAGTGCTTGAGCTTGAGAGGGGAGAATGGTTCCTTTTATTTTTTTCTTTGTTTAGGATAAAGAAGAAGAAG
>ML427568.1:26760-68459 GCA_005239525.1 Nicotiana knightiana
GGGGGTTAGATTATGTTTTGGGTAAAATAAAAAAAATAAAACTTAAAAATAAAAACTTATCTGGTCGTGACGAGACTAACGCGCTCATAGCGCGACCGCGCTAGTGGCAGTTAAACGAGGCAGACCAAAAGTCCATTAGCACGGCCACTAGCGCGCTCAGTAGCACGACCGCGCTAGTGGCGAGATCTTTGAGGCAGAACAAAAATCCATTAGCGCGACCACTAGCGTACTTAGTAGAGCGACCCCGCTAGTGGGGAGAACTTGAGGTAGAACAAAAGGCCATTAGTGCAACCACTAGTGCAGTCGCACTAGTCTAGGCCTCACCACACTTCGTTTTTCTGACTTTTTCCTTGGGTTGTCTTGAGTCCACCCTTCGCCCGCGCACACCTTCATATGTTAGTACTTACAACAATTAAACTATTCATCACCTACTCTATAAACACTACACATTGGGTTGCCTCCCAACCAGCACCTTAGTTTATGCCATGGCACGACAATTACAACAAGTCAATGGGTTGTCTCCCATGAAGCGCCTGATTTAACATCGTGGAACGACGTAGAATGAGCGTATTTATGGATCGCTCGACCTCTGAGGTTCATCAAGAAGCACCACAGACACTTCCTTGTTCTCGTCCATCTCCACATACGGTTTTAATCTCTGCCCGTTAACTCTGAAAGTGTGGGCACCTTTTTCAGAAGCAAACTATACGACACCTGAGGGAAACACTTCGACCACATGAAATGGTCCAGACCATCGGGACTTGATTTTACCCGAAAAAAGTCTCAATCTGGAGTTATAGAGCAGAACCATTTCTCTGAGTTTGAAGTTTCGGTCCACAATGTTCTTATCGTATAACCTCTTCATTCTCTCTTTATACAGCCTCGTGCTTTCAAAGGCAAGATATCTGAATTCATCCAACTCATGTAGTTCAATGACTAGACTTATGCCCGTAGCATCAAGATCCATGTTTAACTAATTCAGTGCCCATCACGCTCGATGTTCCAGTTCTACCGGCAGGTGACAGACCTTTTCGAACACCAACTTGTATGGCGACATACCAATTGGAATTTTGAATGCAGTTATGTATGCCTAGAGTGCGTCATCAAGCTTTTTCACCCAATCAGTTCTTTTGGCGTTTACTATTTTAGTCAGCACACTCTTGATTTCTCAATTTGACACTACAACCTGCCCACTCGTCTGAGGGTGATAAAGGGTTGCCACCTTGTGGTGCACATCGTACTTAGATAACAGCTTTTCGAAGGTACAGTTGTAGAAGTGACTGCCTCCGTTACTGATGATGGCCCTTGGAATCCCAAAATGGGTGAATATGTTCTTCACGAATCCCAATACAACCCTTGCTTCATTGGTGGGGAGTGTTGTAGCTTCCAACCATTTGGACACATAGTCTACAGCAACAAGTATGTACTTATTTTCGTAAGGGCTAACGAAGGGAACCATAAAGTCAATCCCCCATACATCAAACACCTCGACCTCTTAGATCGGGTTCATGGGAATCTCGTGGCAACGGGATATGTTCCCCATCCATTGACACTCATCGAAGACCTTCACCTATTGGTGGGCATCTTTGAACACAGTTGACCAATAGAATCCGACCTCTAGAACTTTTGTTGTTGTTCGAACTCCTCCAAAATGCCTCCATAAGTTGATGCGTGACACGCCTGCAAAACAGAAAATTGTTATATCTCGGGGACGCACCTCTGGATCATATTGTCAATACAAATTCTAAACAAGTGAGGTTCATCCTAGTAATAATTGCAGCAATCACGATAAAAATTTATTTTTGGACAAATCAGAGTTCATAGGGCTTAATACCATTTTCCAGGTAATTTGAAATGTCTGCATACCATGTCACCTCCTCCATGATCGTGGCGAGTAGCTGCTCATCTGGAAAGGTTTCCAGAATATCCCCTGCTTCTACTGCATTTTCAGCACCTTTAAGTCGCGACAGATGGTTCGCGACTTGGTTCTCCGTGCCCTTGCGGTCACGAATCTCTAGATCAAATTCTTGCAGTAGAAGAACCCAATGAATTAGGCGCGGCTTGGATTCTTTCTTCTCAATCAAATACCTGAGGGCATCATGATCAGTGTAAATAATCACCTTCGAGCCGATCAGGTATGATCTGAATTTGTCAAAAGCGAACACTACTGCCAGCATTTCTTTTTCGGTCACCGTGTAGTTCAGCTGAGCTCCACTCAATTTCCTACTCGCATAGTAGATCGGATGCATTATCTTTTCCTTTTGCTGTCCTAATACCGCTCCCACTGCGTAGTCACTGGCATCACATATGAGCTCGAATGGTTGCTCCCAGTCGAGAGAAACAATGATCGGGGTCGTGACTAGCCTCTTTTTCAACTCCTCAAAAGCAACCCTGTACTCATTAGAAAACACAAAAGGGTTATCTTTTTCGAGCAACTTACATAGGGGGTTGGCTATTTTGGAAAAGCCTCTGATGAATTGTCGGTAGAACTCGGCATGTCTAAGGAAGCTCCTTATCGCTTTAACTGATGTGGGAGGTGGAAGATTTGCAATCACAACTACTTTGGCATGATCCACCTCAATTCCTTTGCTTGACACCAAGTTCCCCAAGACTATCCCCTCTTGTATCATGAAATGGCATTTCTCCCAATTAAGCACAAGGTTCCTCTCAATACACCGCTTCGGCACTCGGGTCAGATTTTCTAGGCACTCATCGAATGAATTTCCCACCACTGAGACATCATCCATGAATACCTCCATGATATTCTCGACCATGTCAGTGAATATAGCCATCATGCACCTTTGAAATTTGGTGGGTGCATTGCATAAAACAAAGGGCATCCTTCTGAATGCAAATATCCCGTAAAGAAAGGTGAGTGAGGTCTTTTCTCTGTCTTCCGGGGCAATGGAAATTTGGTTGTACCCCGAGTACCCGTCCAGAAAACAAAAGTGAGACCTCACTGCCAGTTTGTCGAGCATCTGATCGATGAAGGGAAGTGGGAAGTGATATTTACGGGTGGAAAGATTTAACTTTCTGTAGTCAATGCAAATTCTCCAGCTAGTGATGGTCCTTGTGGATATCAGCTCATTGTTGTCATTTTTTACAACCGTCATGCCACCTTTTTTAGGAATATTTTGTACTGGGATAACCCAGTTGCTGTCAGAGATAGGGAAAATGATTCCCGCATCTAACCACTTTATGATTTCCTTCTTCACCACTTCCTTCATGTTTGGGTTAAGCCGCCTCTGGTATTCCCTGGAAGGTGTGTGCCCCCCTTCCAGCAGAATTTTGTGCATACAGTATGCCGGGCTGATCCCCTTTATGTCTGCCATGGTCCAATCAATGGCAGTCTTACACTCTGTGAGTACCTGTAATAGCTGCTTTGCCTGCACATCTAGCAAACTGAATGAGATAATAACAGGTAAAGTAGAATTAGGTCCAAGAAACGCGTACCTGAGGTGGGATGGCAGTGGCTTCAACTCCAGCTTGGGTGGCTCTTCAATAGATGGCTTGGCTGGTGGATTCTCTCTCTTTTCTAAGTGTAAGGGCTCAAACTCGAGTGCCCTCGGCCAAACACCTTTTCCATCAAGCGCTAACACCCATTCTGTCAATTCTTCCCCATTTACCCCACCCAAATTCATCAAACATGCAGTAAGAGGATCCTCAATAGTTAAGGACTCATCATCTTCCTCCACTATCACATCCACATCATTATAAAAGAACAATTGGCGAACTCACTTGGTCGCCTCATGGATTTCTGCACATTGAATGTGATTTCCTCGTTGTTCAATCTCATCTTGAGCTCCTTATTTTCACAATCAATGAGGGCTTGCCAAGTGGCTAAGAATGGCCTTCCCAAAATTATGGGAATATCTTCATCCACTCTGCAGTCTAGTATAAAAAAAAATCCGCAGGGAACACAAACTTCCCTACCTTCACCAATACGTCATCCAGAATACCTAACGGTCTTTTTACCGTCCTGTCTGCCAGCTGCAACAAAATAGAGGTTGGTCTAGATCTTCCAAGCCCTAACCTCTAGTAGATGTCCAGGGGCATACGATTAATGTTGGCCCCTAAATCACAAAGTGTCTTTGCAAAGGCAAAATTTCCAATGGTGTAGGGAATGGTGAAACTCCCTGGATCAGACAGCTTTTTCGCAATTGGTCGGGTCACAACAACACTGCAACTCTGAGTAAGCGTCACTGTGGCCAAGTCTTGGAAGTCAAATTTTCGGGACATTAAGTCCTTCATTATTTTTGCATACCCAGGCATCTCCTTTAGAGCATCAATCAAAGGAATATTTACTTGTATTTGTTTCAACATGTCCAAGAACTTTTTATACTGCTCATCCTTCTGATACTTAACCAGCCTCTGTGGAAATGGTGTTGGAGGTCTCTTCTTCCCAGTGAGTTGGGATTTTTCTTTGTCAGCCACCACCTCAATTACCGGTTCTTGGGCTGGATCAGCTTCTTTCTCAGCCTCGAGCTATGTGTTGGGTTCTCCTTGTGTAGGCTTCACTGTCACCTCAGTCAGTTTTGTTGACTCATCAAATTCAATAGGCACTAGTACCAGTGTCTCAGCCTGTCTGCTTTCTCGAGCTCTTTCCTGCTCCAAGTCTAAGTCCCTGCCACTGCGTAGACTCACTGCCATTAGATGCTTAGGACCATGATCCTTAGGATTTACTTGAGTGTCTGCAGGAAATGTCCCCTAAGGACGATTATTCAAAGACATCGAAATCTGGCCCATTTGCACTTCAATGTTTTTAATAGCTGTCTCATGTGCATCTACTCTCTCGCTTATTTTTTCAGTGGACCCAATAACCTGTTGCATCATTGCTTCAAGTCTGGAAAACCCATCTTTCTGTCTACCACCATGTTGTTGCTGAGGGGATGATAAGCCTATTGCTGATGCTGATTCTGATTATCGTACCCCTGTGGCCTTTGGTAAGGCGCCACATTACCCTGAGGTCACATGGCTCCCATGTTTCCACTATTGTGCTTCTGTTGAACTGACATGTATGGTTGATTTTGTTGGCTCCAATTCTGTCCACCCTGTCGCTGACCCCCATAATTCGACACATAGTTCATATTTTCAGGGTAGTGATGTTGATCACATTCATCATTCCACTTATTACAAAGTGGCTGACTAATGCAAGATGTGCATAAGCCCCCATTGGTTGTATCCACAATATGTACATGCTGCTTTTGCCCTGACTCCTCCACCTTTTTGGTTAGTATGCTCATCTGTGTTATCAAGGTGTCCACATTCTCAGCAAGAGTATTGGATGGATCGAAGGGCACTGAGTGACCTACCGGAGTAATGGGTGCATTCCTGGTTGTCCACCCCGAATTCTGCGCCATTTTATCAAGCAGGATCTGGCTTTCTCTCCATTTCTCAATAATGCTCCACCAGCTGAAGCATCTACAATTGTCTTTACAGTATCCGCCAAACCCATATAGAAACGCTGCCCCAACATCTGCTCTGGAATACCATGGTGCGGACAGATAACCAACATTCCTTTAAATCATTCCCATGTTTCCTGCAATATTTCAGTTGGCTTCTGTTTGAAGCTCAAGATTTCATCAATTTGTTGATTTGTCTTGTTGGTAATGAAATTAATGGGGAGCGAGTTTAGCCAAGTCTGGGCTGCTTCTGTCACTGAGAATGGAAGCAACAACAATTTTATTGCTTCCTGAGTGATGTTTGGTTGCCCTGAATTTTGCAAATCGACAGGAAATTCTTCAAATATTGTTGGGGATCCTCAATGTATGACCCCAAAAATAGTCCCTTGCTCTGCAGCAAGTGCAACATATTATTTGTAATCTGAAAGGACTCGTCCTGTATCCGTGGGACTACTATCGCAGTGGCCAAATTCTCCGCCGTGGGTTGTGCCCAATCATATAAAGGAGCCTCTGGAACAAGAGTTTCCACTATTTGTGCAATTGGGTCTACCATGTCATCCCCATTGTTGTTCCTGTTGTTTAGATTTTCCATGTTAGGTTCAAGTTGTTCAATTGATGGTTGTTGTTTCCTTTTCTGGTTGGCCCGGTTCAAGGCCTTGAAAACTTTCTCGGGGTCTGATAAGGCTTCAAATACTTCACCAGTTTTCGATGAGTTTCTAGGCATGCACCTGTACAACCAAGTTAGCAAACGTTAAAATTTCAGTGTATAGATGAAAATTGAAGAAAGTTGACTATACTGTAGAATTTTGTATTTCTTCAAACTGTAATTGATAACACCGTTAATTCCCCGGATATGACGCCAAAATTTTATCACGCTCAACGATGTCTTATAAAAAGACTAAGTGGGCGTTGCAAATATAATCTAAGTATTTCGCCTAGAGTCGAATCCCACAGGGAATTAACCTATCAATTATAGTTGTTAGACTCACTCGATTCTTTGTAATCAACTTCCCAAAGATTAAGAATGACAATTTGTTGGTATTTTTACTAACTAAAACTGAATGAAATTAAGTAGACTAAAAGATAACTAATACTGAGTTGTAAACAAATGCGAGAAGGATCTACGGTTATGGTTTCCCCCGCTGATGAAATCCCATCTTGTATATTTCCTATTGTTTGGCCTAATTATCTCTATTAATCATGAGCACTCTTGTTACCGTAAATCTCTCCCGAGTAATTATGATAATTTACTAGACGCACTCTCCTGAGCTACGCTAGCTGGCTTTTATTATAGTTCACTTTAGATTGCACCCATGGTATCGTTATCCCTAATCCAACCTTTAAACCCTCGGTTATGGATCCCTCCTATACTTTGGAAGTGGTGTTGTTCAACAACTACCTAAATTTGCACTCTCTCTCGAGCAGATACATACTAAATAGGCACAGCTAATTGAGGGCCCTTCAATCAACTACAATAAGAACTTAGTTAAACAAATAGAGATTGAACACAAGCAAACTATATTAATATAACAAGATGTTCATCCTCAACGGGTTCCACCGAAACCTTAGACTAAATAGATTAGCTACTCATAATTGTACTGAAAATAACAACAGAAAAATTCATCAACAATGACAAAAATACAAGGAAGAGAGATAAGATTTGATGCCCAATTTCCCTCCTTGCCTCTTGCCTTCACTTTTCTTGAACAAGACTCTAAACCTGATTAATTCTCTCTTTTGGGCTAGTTGAACCTTATATAGGTTAAGTGGAATTGTCCCAAGTTTCCAAATTTACCCCTGAAAAATAACGTGTTCGACTGGACTAGCGCGCCCGCGCTACTGGGCGCGCTAATGACTAAACATTCTGCCTGGGATCGCTGGACTAGCGCGGTCGCGCTAATGGGCGCGCTAAGACCGCGCTAGTGGAATTATAATCTTTCCCAGAAATTTTTCTTCCTTTTTTTCACACGTCAAATACTCTAAGGGACTTTCTCCTTCATTTGGCTCCAAACACCATCCTAGGTCCTCATAAGTGCATTTTGCTCCTGCGAAACATAAAATCAACAATTAGAGCCATTTTAACATCATTTTCACACTCCTAAGACAGTGAAGCATCATTAAGTTGGAGTACAAATATACACTAAACTACGTGAATTTAGCCTATTATCAATAGACAATTAAGGAAGCACCATAGGTATAATACAAGTATATCACATGTAAATGAGACTAGATTCATCATGTTTTAATTAAGGAAAATTCTTAAAATCAGCTAACAACATAATTGACCATAGAATAAGGTCAGAAAATATTTCACAAGTTAAAATCAGTATAGAATATTACAAAAATCAGTGAAGGATCAATCACAAAGATTCATGGATTCACAAGTAGCACTGATTTAGCATAACCTTGTGAGAATAAACGTAATAAACATAGATAAAATTAGAACCCTAAGAAGATGAGTAGGGCAGAAATCATATAAAAATTAGGGATTCATAAAGAGCATAGTCCAAATTAACAGATTGAACATGATGTAGGCAAAATAAGTGAAGAATCGGAAACATTGATGGACAAAGTAGGATAAAGCCGAAGAAAATCAGAACTAACACAAATTTCTGGGAATAAACACATAATAGGCAGGAATAGTCGAAGTCTAAAACCCTAACAAGCAAACATAGGGTAAAAATCACAAAATCACAGAGTGTTCATGAGAAACCCGCGCACATACAGATTAGGTGAACATATTATCGAAAACAGAATCAGAATCACAGATTAAAACCAAGAAACTTGGGGTATTCAACATAATAACTCATATAAAAATAGAAAACTTAAATAACTGCTTAAACATAGTGAAAATTGTAGATTAATACTAAAATCAGAAGGGAAAGCGTTTTTTGAAAAGGGATTAAGAACCCTAGTTTGAAGATGAAGAGACGCATTAGAAAATCAGAGATTCTTTAAGAAAACAGAAAAATAACTCGGAATATACCCAGATCTATTGCAGACTAAGAAATCCAGTGTTAAAATTAGGATTTCAGAGAGAGAACCCAAATAGAAAGAGAGAATCGGCTTAGAAACCACAGGTTCTAGCCGGAGATGGGAGGATCTTACTCAGATGGCCATGGACGACCTGAAAATGGCATGAAAGCCATGTGAGGTGAGAATGGACCCCTGGGGTGGATGAATAACCAACCAGTCCCTTAAGGACCTCAAGGATGCAAGAATCGAGCCATAAAGAGGAGCCATAGAGGCTAGGGGATAGGGAACCGTCATTGTTACCGGCGAACCAGAGAATGGCGAGGGATTTAGGGTTTGATGCTGAGTGGATTTGAGAGAGAAGGGGAAGGGGGTGACGGCGGATAGCAGGTGAGGGAAATGAGAGAAGTGAGGGTTTGGGAGGGGGATCGTTTGGATTAATTATGGAAAAGGTAATTCTGGAAGGTTGATCTGAGTGATCAACGGTCAGGATTGAAGTGGGGTATTGGGTTGGGTGGACTTAGGTGTTGGGCATGGGATATTTGGGCCAATTAATTGGGTTGGATCAGATTGATTTAGGCTATAATTGAAAATTAAAGTGGCTAGTTATTAATTAGCCAATTAAATAAAATTTTATAAAATAGCTATTAATTATAAAATGAATTTCATGTGTAAAAAATAATTAAGAATGATTACTTAGTATTTAAAATATAAATGATTAATTTATGAATAAAAGATAGTATAAAATCGTATGATTGGGCTATAATTGCAAAGTTATTGCAATTATAGCCAAAATGTGCCAATCTGGCTAATTATGAAATAATTAGATCTTAATAGGACCAAAATAATTAATGAAACCCAGAAATGCTTTTGAAATCATTTTGTAATTCAATTTCATAATTAATTATTGGAAATAAAATGCTGGATAGATTAATACAAATATAGAAAAATTGTGGAAAAATATCAATTACTATTGATCCATGATTTTCAAGCTATATATGCAAATTTAAAATATTTTGAGGAAAAATTGGGCATCAACACAAGTGTAGTATGAGTACAAAAATAATGTGTACACAGTAAGTATCTCGCCTAACCTCGAAGAGATAGTGACGAGAGGTCGACTTCGACGCTTACTAATGGTCAAATGAATATAATTAAATGTGATGCTAAACATGTATGTCATGAGTAAATAACAGGTAACCACATGAAAGGGGAAGCATTCTTTCGTAATTGAAAATCTCAGTATTCCATCATTTCAGTTAACAACTTATATCTCAAGGCTTTTAAGCCGTCCAAATCACGGAAAAGTACCAAACAAATAACATGTGCAAATAAATGTTGAGGTCGTATGGTCCGATCCAACAAAATAATAAAATGTGCACTGCCAGAGGGTCGAACGGCGCGAACCATAGATGCGTCTATTACCCCGCTCACAAATCATACGTGCGACGCGGTCAAATATAAATAAAGAGTTACCCGGCTCGCGAATCATAGATTTGACGCAGGTACTCGTAGATACACACATTCAAACAGTCAATCAAGACTTCATCATGAAAACAATTACGCAGGGAATTTACAATTTTCTCTTTTAACGGTTAAGAAAACGATGTTTAGTTTTTGAAATTGATTTTCCAAGTTCGATATGATCTAAACATTTTTAAATTTATCAGTAAAATTACAAGTATGGCAAGTAAAACATGCTTTTGGGTCCTAGACTACTCGGACATAAGCATAATAGTAGCTACGCACGAACTCTCATCACCTCATGCGTACATAGCCCCCTACAAATAGTAGCACATAATTAATTATTTCACATATGGGTTCCCTCTTACAAGGTTAGAAAGGAGACTTACCTCGCTCCGAAGTTCCATAACTGGCTTCCAAGTCCTTCCGGTGACTCAAATCGATGCACAACGCTTCAAAGCTAGGCGATAATTATGCAAACCATTAATACACGCTCGAACACCCATTATAATCTAATTTATAACAAATTTCTAACCACGATCGAAAAGTCGATAAAAATCACCCTCAGGCCCACGTGCCCGGATTCCGAAATTTTTCGAAAATAATGATCACTCATAACTCTACGAACCCAAATATATTATTTACTCTCAATTTCATGCCAAAAATCGTGGTCAAAATCCAAGATTATCAAATTCCTAGGTTTTCCTCAAAATCTCAAATTTTTACAAATTTCCATACTAAATTTATATATAAACTTTGTTTTTAACACGAAACTAGTGAAAACCAATTACCTCATGCTTGGTGATGAAAATAGCTCTCCAAAGTTGCTCCAAAATCGGCTCCCATGGAGGAAATGGGGTTGAAATGAGCCCAGCACCCGTCCTTTAAAAGACTCTGCCCAGCGATTCTCCGCATTCGCGGTCACTTGACCGCTTCTGCGGTTCAGCAGGTGCGGCCCCCACTACCGCTTCTGCGGTCACTCACCAAGCCCTCACTCCGCTTCTGCGGCTCCACACACGCAGGTGCGGTCCCGCTTCTGTGGATCTCAACCACATCTGCGGCCCACGCCTCCCCAGCGAAATTCCGCATCTGCGAGTCCATTCCCACTCCTGCAGAGCTCGCACCTGTAGCCCTCTTCCTGCAGGTGCGATCACACCAAATGCTCAGCTGTTTCAGCCCTTCCTCGAATTCCATTTTCGATATGTTAACCACCTGGAATCTACCCGAGGCCCCCGGAACCCATTCCAATCATACCAACTTGTTCCAAAACATAATGCGAACCTGCTCGAGGCCTCAAATCACATCAAACAACGCCGAAAAAATGAATCACACTCAAATTCAAGCTTTGTGAATCTTAGAACTTCCAATTTCAACATCCGATGCCGAAACCTATCAATTCACGTCCATTAATCCCAAATTTTGCACACAAGTCACATTTGACATTACGGACTCACTCCAACTTCCGGAATAGGAATCGAAATCGGAATCCGACCCCGATATCAAAAAGTCCACTTCCGGTCAAACTTCCCAAAACCTTCAAATTTCTAACTTTAGCCAAATGACTCCAAAATGACCTACGGACCTCCGAATTTACTTCCGATCGCGCTCTCGATACCAGAATCACCATACAGAGCTATTCCCAGACTCGGAATCCCAAACAGACAGCGGTAACATTGAAAATGCACCTCAACCCAAATTTATGAATTCTTCCAAAATGCCAACTTTGACAATAGACGCCGAAATACTCCTGGGTCATTCAAAGCCCGATCCGAACATACGGCCAAGTCAGAAATTATCATACGAACCTGCTGGAACCTTCAAATACCGATTCCGAGGTCGTTTACTCAAAATTCCAACCTTAGTCATTCTTCCAACTTAAAACTTCCGAAACGAGAATTCTCTTTCCAAATCAACTCCAAAACTCCCGAAATCAAATTCCGACCATGCGTACAAGTCATACTACCTGAGGTGAAACTGCTCATGATCTCAAACTGCCAAACGACGCGCTAGAGCTCAAAACAACCGGTCGGGTCATTCAAATACAAAGGTGACAATACCTTTTGGCTTTTGTAGCAATGCCACATATAATAAATGGTCTAGAAAATACTGATTTTTTCAAAGGTACTAGAGAATCAAAAAAAAATAATAATAATAATAATAATAATTTGGATACTCGAAGAAAAATATTACAGAGCTGAAAAAGAGACAGATATCTTGGAGGAGAAAGTCAAAGAATCAGAAGAAGAAGTTGCAGAAGAAATCCATAAGATTGTTGTTATTGGCATTTGTTATTTGTAAAATGATGTAGTGGTTTAGTTCATGATATTTTTTGTGTGTTAAAAAAATTTATTTTTGACAAAAATATAGTGTATCTAATTCTTTGTGTATTTAATCCAATTATTCTAAGCACTTGTTATGTATTTAATCTATTAATTGATTATAAACCTTTATCAATTATCGATAACCAACAAGTGGTCTCACTTGCAACACTAGGTATTTTATATATATTGAGTATATACTTCTTTCTTAGTCGATTATCAACCGTTTGTCGCGTACGTAAAATTCTATTAATATTTCAAAAGAATACGCTTAATTATTTTCAACAATATTTAAAAAAGATATGAGATTATAATAAACGAATTAAAAAAAAATACGTGTTTATAAAAGATTAATCTTCAAAATAGTCGTTCACCCACAAGTAGTCGCAATAAATTTCCTACATTGTCGATAAATCTTAAGGAAAATTTCATATTAGAACAATTGGGATTCATGTTTTTCAATTTTATAGCTCATATTTCAATTTACAATCAACTAGTCCAAAAATAATTGGCTAAAACTCAACATCCAACTCCAATAGGTTCTCAAAATTACTATTTAATTTTTAAAAAGGATTCCTCAAGCATTTAAGTTAATATTCGAATCAGTAATTGTGACTCAAATATTAGTTCAACAAACAAAATCCATTTGGGTGGTGAAAATTAGATTTTTAACAAGCTTAAACATGTGGGTTTAAATTCCGAATTTGATTTTGAGAGAAATTTGGAGTGGGTGTTATTTAGACTTGTTAGAAATAGTATAAGGAGGTTGTATATAAAATTTGAAGTCATTTCATGGGGATTTGGACTGGTTTTGAACAAGATTGCAACTGAAAATCGTGGAAGAAGTTCATCTACAGACGCTTGTATAAATGTGTATAAAAGTGTATAATAGTGTATAAGATTTGTTTGTACACTCATATACATTATTAAACATACTTATACAAAAAACTGACTTCATCTTCTTGTTTGTGTCTTCTCTGAAATTTAATTCAAATCTTGCTCAAATCTACTCCAAATCACTTCAAATTTAAATTTTGAACTTCTTCTGATATTTTCAATCAATTGGAACAACACCCAATCCAAAAAACTAACAAAATTAAAAAAAAAAATATTTTGGAAAGCAAAGCTTTGAATGGTCTTCAATGATGGACTTCTACTCTTCAATTTTCTTACATTGCAACTAGGTGATACAAGAGGAGAAACAGAAAATATAGAGCCCCTTGAAGCATATGTCGAGGATGTGAGAAGAAGAGAGCGAAAGCAATGTTGTAAGAATACAAATTTAATTCCATCATTTTTAGAAGCAGTGGTTGTAAAAACACATATTTTGAATTTGCTAGTGGTTTCAAAATATGTACAATATGGGCTAGAATAGGTAAACATTAAAAATATGGACTACTTTTTGTTATGGTGTGAAGTCATGTGTATTTTCTTGTAATTCTTTCTAAAATCTTATACCGCAAATCCCAAACCCTTATGTACTAAACCAAATGGGCCCTAAGGGTCATTTGGATAAGAGACAAGTTATGCAAAATTGATATACAATGTATATGTTATTTCTTGGTTGGATTTTTAGTTTGATGTTTAACAAATTAATATACTATGTATAAGTAATTAAAATATATGTCCAGCTATACAATATGTAGTTTAAAAAATATATTCACTTTTTAAGCAAAATAAAAGTTTGTTACTACTCCTATATATTATGAGGTTAAGTTTTGTTTTATTATTTTCATTCATAACACGCATGTTCATCCACATATCAGTAATAACTAAGGGTGTACGTTGGTCGGGTTAGCTAGGATTTTTCAATTATCAAACCAAATCAATGGTGTCAAGTTTTTAAATTTATAAACTAAACCAAACCAATAAAGTCGGATTTTTCAATCTCGATTTTTTTCGGTTTTTTCGAATTTTTTTCCGGTAAAGTCTTAATAGCACAAAATATGTAACTTGTACTCCAAATATTTATTTTAGTCCTAGTAGGATACAACTATATAAGGTATTTTCTAAGAAATAAAATAATAATATGAGATGAGTCATAATATTGTATTAAAATATTCAATAACATAGATAATAAAATCGTACAAAGAAAATATTACTAATTAATATACCATAATAAAAATTAACATAATCTAAAAATACTATATAGGTCGTGTTAAAATAAGTACAACTAATAAGTACTATTAATTATACAACTAAGCACAGAAAAAAATAAACTAGGTTATACATATTCATTATGAATCAATGCAAAACTAAAAAATAGATGTCCAACACTATTAGCATTCTTAGTGTTGAATTGAGTTTCTTTTATTAGCTTAGTATTGATTTAAACTTTATTTGACTTACTACCTTTATGGCTATAAAATTTATTGGACCATTCAAGAATGTTAAATCCAAACTTTAAATAATACTTTTAAAGATAAAATTGTGAACAAGTTTAATAAATATTTTACATTAGGTTGTAAGTTCCCCTTTCATGGTGGTGCCTTGTCCATTCTTAGACCTAAGTTCGAAACAACACAAGTTCCCATTTCTTAACGCCTCCTCTTCTATTATGATCGGATTATTAAATACTCTGAAATGTAAACAAAAGTATGGTAGTGTTTGACCAAAAAAGAAAAAAGAAAAAAAAGTGCTATGGATGGAAAAAAATTAGAGAAATATATATTTTTAGTCGTTTTTAAAAATAATAGTCAATAAAATATAATATTTTTACTTTTTTACACACATATATATATTTCGACTGATCGACCAATTATATATGTTGCTTGTTTTTAGGTTGATAAATATAAAATGATACGAGCATACCAACCGTAAAAAATCACAATAATTTAACACCAAATTTATTAGACTTTTTCCACCTATGGCAATGACAGACTTTTTTTCTTCCTATTCATGTTTGTTGGTGCAAATTAAAGGTGACAAAAGATCAACTATCTCACCTTTATTTCTATGTTGTTGAAATATTTTATTTGGCTCATACCTCTAGTTTACTTGGCAATAAACCTCGTGACATGATCTTAAAATTAAAGAAGATGAGATGAGTTTGCAAAATCCTTTTCAGCCTTTGAGTTCAGTTTTAGGTGAGCGTCTAACTTAAATGGTATGGGGTAAATACTACTCTAAATAAGGGATGTGCATACTTATGGTAAATATCGAATTACCGTTATCCAAATCGAAAATTTTGATATTTGGTATTCGGTATGGTATTTGGTTTAAATTTAAAAAAATTGGTATGAGGTATTGTCACGATCCAAAATCCAGTAAAGGTCGTGAAGGCGCCTAACACTCCCGTCAGGCAAGCCAACAATGATCTATCAACTTACACACTTATTTTAGTAATTTGAAATCAAAATTTTTATTAATTAAATAGTATAAAACAGAGTTTATAGAGTGGATGATAATATTTACACGACCTACAATGATGAACAACCTGTAGGAATCCCTAAACTCGGTGTCACAAGTGTCTAGACTAACCTCGAAGAAGTTGTGACGAGGGGTCGGATTCGGCACTTACTATGACTAACAATAAAGTACCTAAATTATAATTAAGCATGGATTATATAAATACAGCTGAAAACTCAATAACAAGAAATAAATAAATAAGTCTTTCACTGATAGTAAATTCAAAATTAGTTTTCATTATTTAACAAATTAATCTTTCAAGCCAAGGAAACCATATAAATTATAATTGGACTCAAAGAATTTGTACGCACGAATTATGCCGAGGTCGTATGGCCCGATCCAACATACAAATATATAAACTGTACATTGCCAAGGGTCGAACGGCACGAACCATAGATGCATCTATCTGCTACCGAGGCGTTCGGCCCGCTCCACAAGAAGAGAAAATACATTAAAATAACCGATTCAAGATTATTAAGAGACTAATATTCATAGAAATACAAATTATCATTAACGGTCAACTGACCCTTCCAAAACTCAAGTAAATGAAGTTTAACCTTTTACAATTCCTTTATCAAGTTCCAATATGATTTAATAAATTAAATTAACAAGTAGAGTGCAAACATTGCAAGTATAACATGATTTGGGTCCTAGACTACCGGACATAAGAATATTTAATAGCTACGTACGGACTCTCGTCACCTCGTGCATACGTAGCCCTCCACTAATCGAAGCACATATTAATCAATTCACCTATGGGGTTAATTCGCTCTTACAAGGTTAGAAAAGAGACTTACCTCGCTCTGAAGTTCCATAACTGACTCCAAAGCTTTTCAAAGAATTCAAGTCGATGCTCATCGCTCCAAAACTAGTCAATCAAGGCGCAACTGCTTAACTATATACTCTAATACTCGTTATAATCCAGTTTATAATAATTTTCAACTTTACTCGAAAACCCGATAAAGTCACCCTCGGCCCACATGCCCGGATTTCAAAAGTTTCCGAAGAAAATCGTTAAATATATAATTTATTTTCAATTCCATGCCCAAATTCGTGGTTAAAATTAAAAAATATCAATTTCTAGGTTTTCTACCAAATTCCCAAATTTTCACTAATTTTCCATGAATTTTCATGTTCAAATCTATATATAATCCAAGTATTTAACTTGCAATAGGTGGGAATCACTTACCTTGACATAGATGATGAAAATCCCCCCTGAAGCCTCTCCAATCGCCTAAACCAATAGGTGGGAGTCACTGACCTTCATCACTTTTGCGACCCCCTGAACGCGCTCGTGATGCTCAGCTGACTCTGACTCTGACCCCTTCACGTTCGTGTTCCACGCTCCGCGTTCGCGAAGGACAAACGACCTCAAGCCCATCCTCTACATTTCCTTCTACGCATTTGCGACTGGCCCTTTGTGTTCGCATAGGTTCCTCAAGCACCCCTCCGCGTTCGCGACTTCTGTGTCACATTCGATGAGTAATCTCCTCCATCCCCGCAAATCCTTCTGCGCGAACGTGGTCGCGTCCACGCGTTCGTGATGAAGGACACCATAACCAGCATCAACAACAACAAAACATGGGAAAAATGACCCGTAACACATCTGAGGCCCCCGGGACCCCGTCCAATCACACCAACCAGTTATACAACATAACACAGACTTGCTCCAGGCCTCAAATCACAGCAAACAACATCGAAATCATGAATCGCACCCCAATTCGAGCTTAAGGAACTTTAGAACTTCAAACTTCCTCCTTTGATGATGAAACCTATCAAATTACGTCCGATTGACCTCAAGTTTTTTACACAAGTCACATTTGACATTACGAACCTACTCCAACTTCCGGAATAGGAATTCGAACCCGATATCAAAAAGTCCTCTCCCGGTCAAACTTCCCAAAAACCTTCGTATTTCTAACTTTCGCCAAATGACCCGAAATGACCTACGAGCCTCCAAATCCACATCCGGACGCGCTCCCCACTCTCGAAAACCCAAACGGACTTCGATAACATTAAAATAAACTTCAACCCAAACGTATGAGATTCTTCCAAAATGCTAAGTTTCCATAATGAGCACCGAAATGCTCCCGGGTTACCCAAAACCCGTTCCGGATATACGCCCAAGTCCGAAATCATCATAAGAACCTATTGGGACTTTCAAATCCTTATTTTGAGGTCGTTTATCAAAAGTCCAACCTTAGTCAATTCTTCCAGCTTAAAGCTTCCGAAATGAGAATTTTTCTTTCCAAATAACTCCGAACTTCCCGAGATTCAATTCCAACCATACGTACAAGTCATAATACCTGAAGTGAAGCTACCCAAGGCCTCAAACCGCTAAACGACGTGCTAGAGCTCAAAACAACCGGTCGTGTCATTACACTCTCCCTCACTTAATCATATGTTCGTACTCGAACGTGCTAAGAACTGCTCTGGAGTTTTCTGAAATCACTATTCAACACCTGGTGCACCTACCCGTGCTACAATAACCCAGTCGAGCACATTAGCTCAAACCGGTCTGAAGATCCTCCCTTTTATTTTTCAAATAAGCCTTAGAGTCAAATTCCAACATCTGAAAATCTCCACCATGCCTATTTCCAACATAAGAACACTATATCAATCACTACACATTGTACTGAAACATGATTGTATACCTTTATTGAATTCACACCATGCACCGCATAAACCACATGATCATAATAACATCCTCTGACAACAATAGACGAAATCCTCTGATGCCCACAACACGCCTCATGACACATATAAATCCTGTTCCAACTTCTGCAATACTCCCACCACGGAAGAGATGTGTAGAAATTCATAACCAACTGCCGAGTCAACAAATCATTGAGTCTCTCCTCCTGATGAGAACCATTACCTCATTATGAACTAAATAACGATATTTTCTCTTTAATATGCCGTATATAAATTCGAACGCACTGATCCCACGTCCAATAATCTCGTCTCACCCAGTACAAGCCGCTCAGGTAATAAGCCATCTCAGACACTGCCAAAGGTTTCATATGATGCCACAATGTGCCAGCAAGCTACCAACTCGAATGTGATACATAAGGAAAATGAACTCTGGAAAGAACTACTCAACCCACGTAACTAATTAAACAACTGAAAAGATGCCATGAACCTTCCTCGAAAAATGAGGGACAAAACACATAAGTATATATAGGGAATTGTACTCCATATCCAACTATTGCAGTGTGCAACCCGATCCACACATGGTACCGTTGCCGTGTGAAACCCGATTCAATCATGATACCCGTGGCGGAGTGCCACCCGATCCGAACAACATACCCGTGGCGGCGTGCCACCCGATCCAAATAGTGCACCCGTGGCGGAGTGCCACCCGATCCGAACAACATACCCGTGGCGGCGTGCCACCCGATCCAAATAGTGCACCCGTGGCGGAGTGCCACCCGATCCGAACAACATACCCGTGGCGGCGTGCCACCCGATCCAAATAGTGCACCCGTGGCGGAGTGCCACCCGATCCGAACAACATACCCGTGGCGGCGTGCCACCCGATCCAAATAGTGCACCCGTGGCGGCGTGCCACCCAATACACACATAATAATCTAAAGAAAACACACATCGATCTGTAACACTTATACTCACATGTCCGAATATAGACCACAAGCACGCCAAATGCATAATACAAATCCTGGGTAGACAGGATACGCTACGAAATTCAGGCACAACTAAGGTGAGATATATGATCTGCATCTCGAGAGCCATCCTGCTTACATAACACCACCGCTATGCGGGACCTCAACACATGTGCAAATAATCAAGTCGTCTCACAAACAACATGGCACAATATAGTATTATATGAAATAGTTGAGGACAAAAATAACATCCAATGCACAAATACTCTCCCATAAAAAAAGCTATGCTGAATGAACACACCCTGCCTGGTGTAGAGCGCACATCCACATTTAGACCCATCAACGGACCTCAAGCCGACTCTGATCATACTGTACTGGGCTAATAATCTTAAAAGGATACACAATAACCCTTTTCCATGACACACAGGAACATCCATCAAATCTGGAACAAACTCACACGGTCCACAACCCAAGGAATAGAATGCCTCTCAGGCATAAACTCTCTCACATTAGCGCTAGTACTATAATCCCCATACTCTATTTCAATCCTTAATCAATCAAGTGACTACATATCACACTTATACAATCTTCTCGCACTAGGTAGCAAAGTCTGCACATCCATACCACCAGCCATACAATGCTGCCGAGAATCGGCAAATCAGTTCACAAAGCCTGTTACACAGGACACCGTTCTTAGGTGACATTAAAGAAAATGCCAGCTTACTCTGAACATCTTAATTCACCTCTGCTCATTCGAGCTCGTGACAGTCTATCAACACCAAACCGCAACCTTGACCTTCAACTCCCAGTTCCCATGTCGCTCACTGCACCTATCATGCCGTTATACGAGATTACCATAACTCATCATAACTCCTGAACTACTAGTAAAATAAACACTTCCTTGGTTAGAAAACTTTTCACTCAGCTTATTTCAGAAGAATAACCTCAACACGCAATTGAATATAAGTCGAAGGGTTTTCCGTGAATTTTTGTCATTTTGGACTTTGCAAACTCGGACAAAGGAGATTTTGAGGGGTGTCTTCAGGTAAGTCACTCTTGATCATTTTTATGCAATAATATTGTTTCCCCATTGAATTTCTCACCTAGTATGTGTGTTTTTTAGGTGGAATTTTGGGAGTTTTAGGCTAGGGATTGGAGAGTTAAATTTGGGGATTTGAGTGACGATTTGATGTCGGAATTTTGTAAATTTGGTATGGGTGGACTTGTGGTTGAATGAGCTTTCGGATTTTGCAAATCTTGTTGGGTTCCGAGGCGTGGGCCCGAAGGGTTGACTTTTGAGTTGCCTTTTTTACTTTTAAATAAGAGCTTCACATTTTTCCTTTAACTCGTATTGATTGTATCGAATTGTTTGTGGTTAGATTCGAGGAGTTTGGAGGCTGATTCACAAGGCAAGGGCTTACTAGCGGAGTGATTCGATTCACTTGAGGTGAATATCGTATTTAACCTCGATTGATTCACGACGCAAGGGATTTCATGGCATGAGTTCTCTGTTCTCTTGTTGGAGAAGTCTGTGCCACAGACCCGCAGGGAGGAGTTGTGTAAGCGGTTCGAGCAGCTACGCCAGGAGGGCATGTTTGTAACCCAGTATGAGATGAGATTTTTAGAGTTGGCTCGTCACGCATTTTGGTTGGCTCAGACTGAGAGGGAGAGGATTAGGAGAATCAATGATGGCCTCACCTATCTGTTGTATTTTATTATAATCTGGGAGAGCGTATCAGGTGCTTGGTTCGACAAGGTGGTTGATACTGCTCGACGGCTAGAGTTGGTCCGTAGTCAGGAGAGTAAGGAGAGGAAGGCCAAGAGGCTTTGTGGTTCAGGTGGTTTCAGTAGTGTTTTTCTGGGGTTCAGTCCCACGACAGTAGGGGTCGTCCTAATAGGCCCGCTCAGACAGCTCGTCCGGCCCATCGTAGTGCATTAGTTAGCCATAGTTCTTATAGTTCTCATTCCGACCAGTCTTCATTCAGTGCACTACCAGTGCAGAGTTCTCACCATTCGTCTACTCAGGTTTCTACAAGCAGTTCCTCGGGTTATTAGGAGCAGCAGATCCGTCAAAGGAGGGGCTATTTTGAGTGTAGATACTAGAGTCATCTCAAGAGGGATTTCCATAGATAATGGAGTGGGTTTCCACAGTAGAGTTATCGGTTGATGATACCAGCACTAGCAGTTACACCACCCGCTCAGCCAGCTCAAGGTAGGGCCTAGGCAGCTACAGGTTGCCCTAGAGAGGGAGGCTAATCAGGTGGTGGTCAGGCTAGATTTTATGTTATCCCTTCCAGGCAGAGGCCATTGCTTCAGACACAGTGATCACATGTATTGTTTCAGTATGCCGCATGGATTCTTCCATATAATTTGACACTGGTTCTACTTACTCCTATGTATCATCCTATTTTACTCGTTATTTGGATCTACCCCGTGAGTCCTTAGTTTCACTTGTTCATGTATCTACGCCGGTGGGCAAAACCATTATTGTGGACCATGTATATTGGTCGTGTGTAGGGACTATTGAGGGATTGGATACTAAAGTTGACCTATTATTGCTTAGTGTGAGCATGTGATTTTTTACCCACCATATACTCCTACAAAATTCGATAAATAAATTAATTTCACAGATTTTTGTTGAATTTTAGTGTTAATTGTGAATTTATTTTGCATTGCATATTCATAATTCATCCTTTAAAATTATTTAAACTTGAGAAAATTAGGCGCATCATTATTATCAAGGAATTATAAAGTTATAGTTAACTAAATAATAGACAAATGATGCTTACTTTACGTAATGTAGTTTTAATAATTAATTATTAAAAAAATAATCATCTTTTATTAGATAAATCATTGATTTAATTAGGAATATAGAATTGGTCGTGTTATTATTGATTAATCTGTAAATAAATAAGGTTTAAGTTAATTACTACATTCCTTGGATTAAATTAAATTTGAATTTAATTAATTTAATTGGTTTAGTTAAAGGGGATTAAAATCGGACCTAGGCCAAAACTAACCATGCCCAAACCCCTTCTCTATACACAATACACTCCAGCCCAAATCCCTTACCCGGCCTGCCCAAACCCAGTGCCCAAAACGACACCGTTTAAGAGGTGCTAAATCTCAGCCGTTGATCTTTCCAGATCCAACGGCTGAGAACTACCCAATCCCTAACTATATAAATGTCCAAACTAAACCCTACCCCCCNTCTCTCTTCTCTCTAAAGAAACCCTAGCCGCCTAGGATTCCTACCGTGTTTCGTGCACCGAAAATCGCCTACCAGTGGCGGACGACCTCCGAACCACCCCAAACTTTCACCCTATGATCATCTTCTCACCCTTAACCCCATCCCACCATCAGTTTCCCTAAAAACCCACGCGAGTCCCTTCCATTTCAGATCTAAGAAAGACAGAAAACCTAGTTTCCTATTACCAAGTCGATTCAGAGCAATCAATGGTTCAAAGCTACATGAGTCAACAGATCTTGATGTGAGCTGTTGATTCATGTGGGTTTGGATCATTTACAAACCCTGTCGGAGTCTGTCAGCACCCCGCGGGTATCCCTTCCCCCATTATCTTTTCTTTTCTAACATTTCTTCATTTTAGAAAAAAAACATGAAATCGCATGCCTCACTGTTTGATACATGTGTTTATATTGTATTGTTCTCATATAGCATTTGTTTGTTCTTGATTTAGTTTGGATCTTTAAAATGCATGCGTCAAAGGTATAATAACCATTTCAGATTTATGCTATTTTTAGCCGATTAGCTTGAAATCATTGGTTCGAGTTTGGTTTTTTGTTGAATATCTTCTTTTCTTGGCATGTTTAGTTCTAAATATGCATGCGTACCTCATCTGTACCTTATTATCTAAATTGTTCACTGGTTGGAGATTATTATTTCCTCCCAGACTGCTCCCCGCCCTTCTTTCCCCATTTTCCCTCAACTATTAAGTTTCTCGCTTTAAGGATTAGTTACTAATCTAGTTTAAGAGTTCATGAACCTTTCTGTTTAAGTAACATGATATTTGTTTTAATTGAATTGTTAGTTTTGTTTGTTGAATAGGCAGGCCTATACTAATTATACTTTCTGTTTTTTTTTTACTTACTTTCCTTTGGTTTCAACTTTAGTGTCAGTCGATTTTAATCAATCAAGTAATAGTTTAATTAGGTAATGAAGAGAAACTTATGTGCGATTAATTAAGTGTACATTTGAACTAAGTAATAATACAATTGACTAAGTCTAAGAAGTTCAACCTAATAAATCTAAAGTAATTAATTAACCTGAAACTAATCAACCAATTAGGCTAAAAAACTCAATTCTAAAACAGTGTTTGGTCAGGGTTTAACCTAGACTTATCAAAACTAACTTAGTTAACAATAAAATTCCCCCATGATCATTTGTATAATAGATTAACCTAGTCTAATAGTCTCTTAAACAACTAATTAAGTCCTAAGATCTGCCTAAGGAAATTAGTTTAGGACTAATTAACTAGAACAAATCATTTAACCAAGGCTTAATAATTAGCCAACACCTAATCAACTTCTTAAATCAGTAGGGATTAAGCACCCTAATTAATTAGGTCTAAAAACTTAATTATTTATTTTAATTGATCTAAGACAACTAGTTAGGTTCAACTGTGCATTTGAGTTAACTAAGCTTCAGAATAATTGATTCACTTAGTCTCACATTTAAATGATTCCAACTTCTTCAATCTAGAAATTAACTTAGGTAGCTTCTTAAGTATTTAACTAAAAATAAAATCTGTTTAAAACAATTAGTTTGAGGTTAATGGACTAAAACAGATTCATTTAACCTAAGTTAAGAGAACTGAGTTGACTAACCTCCATTAAGTTTAATTAAACTGTTGATTAAATGACTTAAACATAGTAAGTAGTATGCAAGCCAACTCTAGGCATTTAATCAACTAACCTTTAATTAATTAACTCAACCTTAGTTAAGAACAACTAGTTGTCACCCAAAGGGACCTAACAAGTATTAGTTAACTACCAAGCAAGTCTAAGCCTGGTTACCTAATGGTAATTTCAGAGAATTCAAGGGGCATATTAGGTATTGTAGGTTAAGAAATCAGATTTTTAAGGGTAGAAAGGTCTTTTTCTAGGGCTGCAATGTTCTGAAAAGGGGTAGCTGCCCCAAAAGGATAAGGGTGACAGCTGCCCTGTGTACTATTTCAGCTCTTGAAATGGGAATATACCATAGGATATCCCATTCCCAAATATTCTATAAATAGACCCCCTTCCCTTTAGACCGGGAGGACTTTTTTTGGACTACTGAAAATACAACTCTTTTGACTACTGAAAGATCTGGAAATACACATAGTTTTTGAGAAAGTTCTCTGCATAGATTTTACCAAAAATTGTTACACACACTTAGACCTAATTTTTCACCTCTAAAAAAATAGAAACAAAATGGACTGCAGTAGGAGTGTAAAATCAACCTGAACTTAGTCTATCTTGTAGTTGTGGTTTTCTTTCCTAAAGACCTGGTTTTATTGTTGTCTTCATTCAATCGTTAGTATTCGAAATCATCCTTTTCCGGGCTTCTTTACCGTGGGTTTCTTGCTGTTCGTGGGTGCTGTTTGTTGCTGCTGGGTTTTTCTTCTTCTTGCTGATTTCCATCTCTGCCTGACCTTTATTTGGTCAGGTTTCTTTTTTTATCTTGCTCTTAAAGGTATGTAAAACTGAGTTTGTTTTATGAAATATAAAGATCTGAAATCTACTGTCTTTCCTCTATGAATCTGTATTTTTATTTGCTTAAACCTATTCGTGTATAAACTTATGTGACAAAGATGTGATGCATGTATATAGAGTATTACATTATGTTTTTTTAGTTTCTAATCTCTGAACTTTATATAAGTCTGCTTCATCTTAAAACTGTCTTTATATGATTGTGTAATCGAGGGGTTGTTGGAAAACAACATCAAAGGGTAATGAACTTAACCTCTAATGGTTAAGTTCATCCTATAAAGATGCTTAAATATTGGTCTGGTTCAGGCCCTAGATATCTAGATATTATTATGAAACAACACTAGGGTAGATGAATTTGACCCTTTATAATGGTCAAATTCACCCCATATTAGGTGCTTAAACAGTAGCTTATCACCCTTTTAAGGGTACAAAATGGGTAATCAACAAGGGCCTTAGAGTAGGGAATATGAACCCTTCAAATGGTTAGATTCACCCTCTCAAAAATGCCTAAATAATCAAAGTCTAGGAGTAATATGGACTGAAGGTCCAGGATATGAAAAATGACATTTTTGAGTTGAACCTGATCCTCTCATGGTCAGGTTCACACCAAAGGAATGCACAAATAATTCTGCTTTTTAATAGAGTTTAGCATATCATTATCAGGTTTGAACTTGACCTCTTTTCATGGTCCTGTTGGTCTGGTGGATGCATAGCACACCCAATTATTTGGGGTGTTCTACAGGTTGCAAAAGGCTCGAATGCGTAGCCATAAAAAATCAAGACAAGCAACTAGTTAAAGATTACCATCTCTAGTTTATTCTTTTGTAGAAAAATGTAATCTCATTAGAGATTTGAAAGGTTGTAATTTATCTATCTTTATCTTTTAGCATAGTTGTATCTAAACTGGACTGTATATTTCAATTTCTATTTCGTTCATTCTGATGTTAGAAAGAAAAGGGACATTCCCATAAAATTTTGAATTCATGCGTCTCCTTCTTTGTTCTGGAAGTATGTATGTACTCATATGAGTCTAAATGAATGAGCCTAACTATGCTAGATTCGTCCAAGTCCACTGGACTCGAACGGGAACAGTCAAAAGCCGTTGGCAATGCCCTGGTTGAACGTGAAAAGGTTCAAATATGTAGTTATCTTAAATGTTGTTTTGTTTACAAACGTAATTACGAGATTCTATAAGTTGGGATATTCAGACTGGCAAGATTTTCACTTGTTTAAAAATCTGATTTCCACATTTTTCCTTACCTATTGAATTTGTAAGAACAATTGTTTTAGCTCAAACTGAATTTCGCAAATTTATACAAAAAATGCAAACTTGCTATTCAAAATGCTCTTAAAAATTTCCAGAATTAGGACAATATATAGGAGTCAGCGTGTATAAATTATGAAATTAACAGCATGAATCTAGATTGTTTCTGAAATGGGTAAAAAAAAACATTGAGCCAAAAATGTTTCGTTACAATCAAACACGTCAATTTGGCTTCTTGGAAACATGCTAATTGTGAACTTTAGATCTCTTTTCATTAATGCATGCCTTAAATTATTGTGATTAGCTTCATTTCTTATTACAAAATAGCCAAACTAGGATGACCAAAGGTGAATAATCGGGGCTAAAACATGGCCATAACCCAAAAAATATATTATTTTTTTTTAGACTAATGAATTTAACTTTTAGGCAATCCTTTAGGTAGAACCATACCTTTAGCTTGAAATCTGATAAAAAATCAAATATTATCTCAAATTTCCATAACCTACACTCGGGAGTGGCAACTCATGCCCCCGACCCTCAACTCCAAACATTAACAAAATGTACATAGCAACCACGGGTGCATTTCATGTGACGTGTTTGCCATGTGCTCAAAAACAACAAGTGCATGCCATCATGACTTGTTTAAGATAAATCCACAAACGTTCTGATCGATCTTAAAACTAAAACGCTCTTTCAAAAAATAGAAAACATAAAGAATTAAATGAACATCGCCTCAAATAGGCATTATAAAACCGTCACGACCATAGTCTTGACTACGTAATCTACACTCGGGTGCGACAACTCATGTCCCCATCTTCAACTTCAAATTATAATAAAAATCACATGTTGTAATTGCGGGTGCATTTCATGTGAAGTAGTTATAATGTGTCCGAAAACAGACAAGTGTACGACATCGTGACTTGTTCCAAAAATAATTTAATAAATATTTAAAAGCGGTTCAAAAGGTTAAAAATGCACAATAGGTTTAAAACACATAATAAATCAGATAAATCAGGCCAAATATTAATAGTTAAGTGACCGTGATAGAACCACGAAATTCGTGAGTGCCTAACACCTTCTCCCGGGTTAACAGAATTCCTTACTCGGATTTCTGGCCGCAGACATTTTTAACAGAGTCAAAATTTCCTCGGTTTGGGATTTTAAAATAAATGGTGTCCCGGAACACCGTAAAAAAAATCCGGGTGGCGACTCTGAAAACTAAAATAAATCCCAAATCTGAATAATGTCACTTAAATTGAAAAAACTCTCTATATCATCCCTTTCGGGAAAAAGGAGGTGTGACACTTAGTATGGTCGATTTTGACGTGATTTTGGGTATGTATTAGTTTTCTCCATGTCATGCTATTCTGGATTGTCACGCTAAGATCGTAACGTTGGCGATGTAGGGGTTGCCAAGGATCGAGTGGAGAGGTTCTCTATATTATGTTCCTAGTAGAGCGATTTCATATTTGAAGGCCCAACGGATGGTTGGGAAAGGGTGTCTGTCATATTTGGCCTTTATGAGGAATGTTAGAACTGATAATCCTACTATTGATTTTGTACTAGTAGTATGAGACTTTCTGGATGTGTTTCCTGCAGACCTGCCGGGCATGCCACCCGACAGGGATATTGATTTTGGTATTGACTTTGCCGGGCACTCACCCCATCTCTATTCCTCTGTATCGTATGGCGCCAGCTGAGTTGAAGGAATGGAAAGAGCATCTTCAGGATCTCCTTGATAAGGGGTTTATTCGGCATAGTGTGTCGCCTTGGGGTGCACCGGTTCTATTTGTGAATAAGAAAGATGATACTATGCAGATGTGCATCGACTATAGGCAGTTGAACAAAGTTACAATCAAGAACAAGTATCCTTTTCTGCGCATTGATGATCTATTTGACCAACTTTAGGGAGGGAGGAAGTTATCTAAGATTTACTTGAGGTCTAGGTATCACCAGTTGAAGATTCGGGACTCAAGTATTCTGAAGACGGCATTCAGGACCCGCTACGGTCACTATGAGTTACTTGTGATGTCTTTTGGGTTGACTAACGCCCCAACAACATTCATGAATCTGATGAACAGTGTATTTCATCCATATCTTTATTCGTTTCTTAGAGTATTCATTGATGATATCCTGGTGTACTCATGTAGCCAGGAGGAGCATGCCCAACATTTGAGGATTGTACTACAGTGGTTGAGGGAGGAGAAACATTATGCCAAGTTCTCCAGGTGTGAGTTTTGTCTTAGTTCAGTGGCATTCTTGGGGCACGTGATGTCCAATGAGGGGATTAAGGTGGTTCCAAAGAAGATAAAGGTGGTTCAGAGTTGGCCTAGACCATCTTTAGCTATTGAGATTTAGAGCTTGATCGGATATTATCGTCACTTTGTAGAGCCTTTGACCAGATTGACCTAGAAGGGTGCTCCATTCAGTTGGTCGGATGAGTGTGAGGAGAGCTTTCAGAAGCTCAAGACTACCTTGACCACATCTCCAGTTCTAGTTTTGCCTTCAATGTCAGTCTCCTATACTGTGTATTGTTATGCTTCTCGAATTGGTATTGGGTGTGTCTTGATGCAGGAGGGCAGAGTGATTGCTTATGTTTCATGCCAGTTGAAGTCCTATGAGAAGAACTATCTTGTTCATGATTTGGAGTTGGCAGCCATCGTTCATTCATTGAATATTTGGAGGCATTATCTCTATGGTATGTCTTGTGAGCTATTTACGGATCATTGGAGTCTCCAGCACTTTTTAAAACAAAAGGATCTAAATTTGAGACAGCGATGACGATTGGATCTGTTGAAGGACTATGATATTACCATTCTGTATCATCCCGAGAAGGCCTATGTGGTCGCTGATGCCTTGACTAGAAAGGCGATGAGTATTGGTAGCCTTGCTTTTATTCTAGTAGGTGAGAGACCGTTGTAGCTGATGTTTAGGCTTTGGCCAACCAGTTTGTGAGATTAGATGTTTCGGCGCCCAGTCGGGTTATAACTTGTGTGGTTTCTCGGTCATCCTTATATGATCGCATTAGAGAACGCCAGTATGATGATCCCCATTTGCTTGTCCTTAAGGACAGGATTGAGCACAGTGATGCCAAGGATGTTACTATTGCGGATGCTAGAGTGTTGAGGATGCAGGGTCGGATTTGTGTGCCTAAAGTAGATGGGTACATGATTTGATTCTTGAGGAGTCCCACAGTTTGCGGTATTCCGTTCATCCGGGTGCTGCAAAGATGTACCAGGACTTGAGGCAACACTATTGGTGGAGGAGGATGAAGAAGGCTATAGTGGGGTTTTCAGCTTGGTGCCTAAACTGTCAGCAGGTGAAATACGAGCATTAGAGACTGGGCGGATCGCTTCAAGGCTTAAGATTCTGGAGTGGAAATGGGAGCGTATCGCCATGGATTTTGTAGTTGGGCTCCCATAGACTTCGAGGAAGTATGATGTTATTTGGGTGATTGTGGATCAGTTGACCAAGTCCGTAGGACTACTTATTCTTCGGAGCGGTTGGCCGAGATCTACATCCACGAGATTATTCGCCTTCAAGATGTGCTGGTGTCTATCATTTCAGATCAAGGCACGCAGTTTACATCGCATTTTTGAAGAGCAGTTCAGCGAGAGTTAGGTACACATGTTGAGTTGAGTACAACATTCCACTGATAGTTCGAGTGCACTATTCATATATTGGAGATGTTCTACATGCTTGTGTCATAGATTTTGGGTATTTCTTAGTATTAATTTCTGCCGCTTGCGGAGTTCGTCTACAACAACAACTATCAACCGAGTATTCAGATGGCTCTGCATAAGGCTTTGTATGAGATACGGTGTCAATCTCCAGTAGGGTGGTTTGAGCCGAGCGAGGCTAGGCTATTTGGTACTGACTTGGTTCAGGATGCTTTAGACAAGGTTAAATTGATTCAGGATCGGCTTCGCACGGCACAGTCTAGACAGAAAAGTTATGCTGATCGGAAGGTTCGCGATGCTGATTTCATGGTGGGGGAGAAGGTATTATTCAAAGTTTCACCCATGAAGTGTGTTATGAGGTTCGATAAGAAGGTAAAGTTGATCCCTCGATATGTTGGTCTGTTTGAGGTGATATAGAGAATAGGAGAGGTGGCTAACAAGCTTGCCTTGCCGCCTAGTCTGTCGAGTGTTCATGAAATATTTCATGTTTCTATGCTGCAGAAGTATGTCGGCGATCCGTCTCATATTTTGGACTTCAGCACAGTTTAGTTGGATGGTTATTTGACTTATGATGTGGAGCCGATGGCCATTTGGACCAACAAGTTCAAACATTAAGGTCAAAGAACATAGCTTTAGTGAAGGTGCAGTGGAGAAGTCAGCCAGTCAAGGAGGCTACTTGGGAGACCGAGCTGGAGATGCGGACAAGATATCCACAGCTATTTGAGACTCCAAGTATGTTTCTAGACTCGTTCGAGGAAGAACGCTTGTTTAAGAGGGGGAATGTAGCGACCCGGCTAGTCATTTTGAGTGTTGTAGACTTGTTTCCCCATTTACTGCTTATTTTATTCTCAATTGTCATTATGTACTTGCCGGGGTAGTTTGTTCAGTTCCAGGAACGTTTCGGAATAAGTTGAAACATTAATCTCAAGGTTGGAAGCCTAAGTTGAAAAGGTTGACTGGATGTTAGCTTATGTGTAACCGGCTCCAGAATGGAGTTTTGATGGTTCAAATAGCATTGTAGGGTGATTTTGGACTTAATAGTGTGTCAGAATAGTTATTTGGAGGTTCGTAGTTGATTTTGTCTTGAAACAGCAAAAATTGGAAAATTAGAAGTTTGGATAGTTGAGTATTTTGACCGAGAGTTGACTTTGTGGTTACCGGGCTCGAATTTTGGTTCTGGAAGTTAGAATAGGTTTGTTGTGTCATTTATGACTTGTATGCAAAATTTGAGGTCAATCAGACTTGATTTGATAGGTTTCGGCATCGATTGTAGAAGTTGGAATTTCTTAGTTTTCATTAGGCTTGAATAGGGGTGCGATTCGTGTTTTTGATTTTTTTTTTTATGTGATTTGAGTCCTCAACTAAGTTTGTATCATGTTTTAGGACTTATTGACATATTTGGTTGAGGTCCCGGGGATCTCGGGTTGATTTCGGATGGTTAGCGAATCGAATTTTAGACTTGAGAGATTGTTGATGAGTGCAGGACTAGAGTAATCGCACCTCCGAGGGTCATGGTCGCAGGTGCGAGGCCTCAGATGCGGGGATGGTGTCGTAGAAGCAAGTTTGACTGGGAATGATAGTTCGTAGATGCGTGTGTGGCTCCGCAAAAGCGGAGGGTGAGCTGGGAATGATAGTTCGCAGAAGCGAACCTTGTTGCGCAGGAGCGAGCCCGAAGATGCGGGATTGGGGGTCGCAGAAGCGATGGACGCATATGCGAAGACTTGACCGTAGAAGCGGTATCGCAGAAGCGAAGAAAAGGGCCGCAGGTGTGAAAAAGATTGTGCAGAATATAGGTCAAAAGGTTTCCGTGGTTTCTTTAATTATTTTGGACTTTGCAAACTCGAACTAAGGCAATTTTTTAGAGGGATTTCTAGGGGTTTCTTGAGGTAAGTCCCTCTTGCTCATTTTTATGCAATAATATTGTTTCCCTATTGAATTTTTCACTTAGTTTGTGTGTTTTTTATATGGAATTTTGGGAGTTTTAGGCTAGGGATTGGATAGTTAAATTTGGAGATTTGATTGACGATTTGGTGTCAGAATTTGGTAAAGTTTGTATGGGTGGACTCGTGCTTGAATGGGCTTCCTGATTTAGTAACTTTTGGTAGGTTCCAGGGCATTGGCCAGGGGGGTTGACTTTTAAGTTGACTTTTTGACTTTTGAATAAGAGTTTAGCATTTTCATATAGAATTGATTCCTATAACTCATATTGATTGTATCGAATTATTTGTGGCTAGATTTGAGGCGTTCAGAGGCTGATTCACGAGGCAAGGGCTTGCTAGCAGAGTGATTCGATTCGCTTGAGGTAAGTATCGTATTTAAACTCGGTTGACTAGTAGCCTGAATTGTTGTGATAGCCACGTGCTTTTGGGTGCGCACATGCGTGGGGATGAGCTCATGTGCGAGCTCAGGGATTATATACTCATGTTTGGGTTGTTCTCGGGCTCTTATAAGCCAAGAAATGTCTGTTAAGCTTTAAGCTATGATATCTCACATGTTGTAATGGTTTATGTGATCTATTTGAGCCATGATGAGGCTACATAGAGGTTTGAACCCTGAACGAACTTGATAAATGCTTTTCATTGATGAAATTGCTGGTTTGAGCTACGATAGCATACTTTGCATATGCCTACACTTTAGCGTGTCTTCTACACCAGTCTAGAGACATGAGAATGTTACTTCATTTATCATATACCTGTATATATAAGCTGTCTGTGCGGATCCATGTATTGATATTATTGTCACGTGAGTTGTGCATGCGGCACGTGAGTTGTGCGTGCGGATCCATATATTGATAATATTGACACGTGAGTTGTCCGTTCAGGTTCTATTGTTAGCACATGAGTTGTCCGTGCACATGCACACACATATATTCTTATCACGAGTTAGTTTTAAATATTGTGCAGTGCTAGTGTAAAAAGGCAGAATTATACCGGAATGGCTAGTATCCTCAATAATTTATGTTTCTCTTACCTTGCCTTGTTTATTTACGATACTTATTGAGTTGGTTGTACTCACACTACACTCTGCACCTCGTGTGCAGATCCATGCATTTCCGGGCACGACAATTGTTGATCGTGGAGTTTTACCTATTTGGAGATTATCGAGGTAGTTGCTTCGGTGTCCGCAGAACTTGATTCTCCTTACCTATCTCTCAGTTTTTGTTTATTCTTTTCTACTTTCTTAGATGGTGTGCTAGACTGTATTACAATATAGATGCTCATGTACTCAATGACACCCAGGTTTTAGAAATTTCTGTATTGAGTTGTGACATTTCATCCAGTTTTACGCCATCACGGCATATTGAGTTTTGGGTCGTGACGCAATAACTCTAATTTAGCACTGAAGACATGCTCCAGAATTGGCATCAGCTAGCCTCGCCCTCTTTCTATTTTCCTGCAAAACATTTGTACGATCATATAAATTTGTAGTATTCCTTAAATAATCAACTTTCATTGGCTAAGCATGCTTGAAAACTTTAAGCATTTATATGCTTGTTTACTATGTATTCAGTCATTCTTCAAGTATTATGCGGTCCATCTTTATCTGCTACATAGATTTCATTTCAGTTTTTTGTCATGACTCATTGTAGATGGAAGTATCATTTGCGCACCTATATGTTTTCAAGAAGTACAAGTATTCAAATGTTGCTGATCAGGCATTATTTCCATCATCAATGATACCTGCCCTGGAACTTTTTCATATCCTCTATTTTCTTCAATTCCTCCTGTATTTTAACTTTATGCCCCTTTCTATCATTAGATCATGCCTCATAGAGCAGATATAAAGTAATATGATAAAACAATTTAAATTTTCACTTGTATTTGCTAAACATTTTCTCAAGGGTGAGACTGCTGAATATTAGTCATATGTCTAAGATCTGCCGGACAATCATGTCTCTTTGTATAAGATGCAAGAGCATTGATTTGGTTATCTATCAAATTTTTCTCTTTCCAAAAGTATAAAATACAGTAAAAATATGAAAAATATCTAACATATCTATTACTATTATATTTACTATTTCTTATTTCTTTTTTGAAAAGGTAAAAAGATAGATTCTTACATTCACTCGGTTCTTTTTTGCTCATTCGTTGATTCTTGTCACGACCCAAAAATCCAACTAGTCGTGATGGTATCTAACAACCCACTAGGTAAGTCAATTAACAACAATAATCCAATTTCAATGAGATTCATTAAGAGAAGTGATGATAATACAACGGTGCTTTTATACAAAGACTTCCCAAGGACTGGCAATAAAAATCACAAGCTTCTTAGATTTAGAGTTCACAAAGCTGGAATGAAATAAATACATCATATGTTTGAAATATATATATGAACGGATTAATAATTCTAAAGGTACCAAGAATAAGAGGCAGCTATGACTGGAATGCAGATACATCTTCAATGTCATATCCCTCCATACACAAAAACATCAGCATCCAAATTTGCACGCAAGGTGCAGAAGTGTATATGAGTACAACTGACCCCATGTACTCAATAAGTAACAAACCTAAGTTGAAAGTAGTGACGACCTGGGACAAAGGTCAGAGTCCAACACCAATAGCCAACGACAACTCATAACAATATAATAAAAGTGGTACAAGAAATATCTCAGAGATGTGATACTCAGCTAGTTCACAGTTACGAAAAATAGTCATGCTTTTAAAGTATAACGGTAAAGCCCAATTCCTTCACTGAAATCACCAAAATATGAGTAAGTTAGAAAAACTGTGATTTTTTCCAAAAACTTTCAGCAATAAGTAAGATGTTTCATTATAAGATAGCATGAGGAAAATACATCTCTATACCTACGTGTGATGTGCATATGAAGTCATAAATATCACAAAACAGTGTAACATGAGGAAATGCATTTCTATGCATGTATGTCAAGTATGCATGTCAGATGCAATGCATCACAATGATGAACTCATGTACTCACGCTCTCAGATTACTCAATATCACAGTCTCATACTCTTGCTCATCACACTCAATCACTCAGCACACTCAGCCACTCAGCAATGTACAGGGCAGATCCAGCCCAAATGCTAATAAATCCTGCTGAGACGCATAACCCGATCCCATTGTGAATCAATAGCAGATGCGCTCATTGTGGGTGTGCAGACTCCGTAGAGGAAAATTTAGCCAAAGCGCTATAATAAGCCAATCATGACATGAATCAATAAAACTTGATGTGATGTGCAGCCCGATCCCATCATGAATCAATAATACATGATGCGACGTGTAGCCCGATCCCATTTATATCACTCACAATCTGGACCTCAGGCCCCAACTCATTCATCATTCTCTCCAGTCTCTCGGACTCACAATGTTATGAAAATCAGCCCCAAATGATGATATGATGTATCAATAAATAGCAACAGAGACTTAGATATGATATGCAAATGAATGAGTATGACTGAGTATATAACTGCAATTTAAGCAAATAACTCAACAGCATATATGACCTCAGTGGGTCCCAACAGAATAAGCATATAGCCTAAACACGGTTCTTAACATGGATCACAACTCACTTACTATAGCACGTAGAGATTTCATAGATAAAAACAAGATTAGGTAACCACCCCGTATCACAGAGTCAACCGAGTCATAATTCACACAGTGCACGCCCACACGCTCGTCACCTAGCATATGCGTCACCTCAACACCAAACACATATCACGTATATTTAGGGGTTCATACCCTCAGCACCAAGTTTATAAGAGTTACTTACCTCGAAAAATCCAAATCCAATACCGAGCAAGACAAATGGTACTCTAAAAATGTGATCATGCGCGTACCAACCTTCGAACGGCTCAAAACTACACAAAAGTAACTCAAATACATCAAATAATGCCTAAGGAAACAAGCACAATTGATAAAGGTTGAATCTTTAATCAAAAGTGCCAAAGTCAACCAAAACCTCAAACTCGGGTCGGCACATTGGAACCTAACAAAATTCAAAAAATCGGGCAGCCCATTCAATTACGAGTCCAACCACACTAGTTTCACTCAAATCAGACTCCGAATCGATGTTCAAAACTCAAAAATTTACTCTATGAAACTTTATACAAAACCCCCCAATTTCTCTTTTGAAATCGTTAACCAAATGCCAAAAATGAGAATAGATTCATGAAATATGATTAAGACCGAGTAGAGAGTACATACCCCAATCCATATGGTGAAAATCACAAAAATCGCTTCAATCCGAGCTCCATAGCTCCAAATATGATAAAATGTCTCTAACGCTCGAAGTGGGATTTAAATGGAGTCTGCCCAGCTGATACACTTCGCGAACGCGGACAATTCCACGCATTCACATAGAACTTATGCTCACCAGCTGAAATTCCTCTTTCACGAACGCAGCATCGCAGACACGAACGTGATGGTCATATATCCTAGAGATACGCGATCGAATAACACAGTTGGCGATCGAGAAGAACAAATGCCTAACATCCTCAGGCCCTCCTTCCTTCTACGCGAACGCATAGCTAGACTCGCGAACGCACTGAACAAATGCCTCAACTTCTGCGAACGTGACTCTGGACTCGTGGACGGGATGAACAATATTCTCCATCCATCAAACAACTCTATGCGATTGCGATGAATTCTTCGCGATCGCGAATAAGAAAACAAGATGCCCAGAACTCATCAGAACTAGCAATGCCAAAATGAAGGAAAATGGTATGAATTCACACGCACGAGCCCCTCGGGATCCCGTCCGAACCTATCAACAAGTCCCATAACCTAACATGGACCTACTCGAGGCCTCAAATTACACATAACAATATCGAAACGACGAATCGTACCTCAAATCAAACTTAATGAACTTTTGAATTTTCAACTTCCAAAACTCACACCTTAACATATCAAATCAACTCGAAATAAACTCAAATTTTGCACACAAGTCCCAAATGAAATTATGAAGTTATTCCAATTCCCAGAACCACAATCCGATTTTGATATCCTCAAAGTCAACTCTCGGTCAAACTTATGAACTTTCCAAACCTTAAAATTTCTAACTTTCGCCAATTAGCGCTGAAACCTTCTAAAAATATCCATATGCAAATCTGGGCATACGCTCTAATCCAAAATCACCATCCGGACCTAATGGAACCATCAAAGCTCCGAATCAAGGTAAAATTCTAACAAGTCAAACTTGGTGAACCTTTCCAACTTTAATGCTTCAATCATGAAATTCATTCTTCTAAATCAATTCTAAATAAACTGAAATCCAAAACCGATGATTCACATAAGTCATAATACATCATACAATGTTGCTCAAGACTTCAGATAGCTAAACAGAAATGCAAATGCTCAAAACGACCGGTTGAGTTGTTACATTCTCCCCCACTTAAACATATGTTCGTCCTCGAACGTGCCAAGAGTCATTCCAAATCCATCAGATTACTATAACCTTACCTTGCATATACCGGGGGGGTGATCCTAAGCCTGACGACACAACATAAGTGAAGATCTTTAATTCAACCTTAGCCCATAAACTTTGGAACCCAATTACCAACATCCGGAATTCCTTACAAGACCTGAATCTCACACCTACACACTATATAAGTCTGAACAAGTTGTATCAAGTCATATACATAACTCAAGATGTAATCATATGATATACCACATAACTCCGACGCTCATAACAATAACGTTTGACCACAGTAGCTGCTCAAAACACACATGGTACTGGTAATAGATCCTTATATCAAACAAAACCTTGTTTTAAAACCTTCTTAGACTGCCGATGATGGAAGAAACGCGCAGAAACTCATAGCCACTCATCATATCAACAAGTCACAAATCTCTCTTGCCTAACCAGAATCATAGCCCAAATTCCAAGCTAACTTTCGATATTTTCCTTTCAACCATATCGTAATCAAATTCGATAGCAATCATTTTAGGCCCAAATACTCCATCTCATCAAATACAAACTAATCTACTGACACACCACACCAATACTACCTAGAATCACAAATTGTGTAATCCGTGCACCAATAAGCAAAAATTCAAATGCACTTAGAAATGAAAAATGACTCAAATAAGAGAACTGTTTCGCAAGCTCAACAAGTAACACCACAATGCAACGCTAAGAACCCATCACACACAGTAGAACCAGAACACAAATCTATCACAAAGGATCATATCTCATCATAACTTTGCTGCAATTCGCGAACCTATCCAAACACCGGCCCATCTGAAATACCTATCCAAACACTGGTCCATCAACAACCACATGTAACTCGATGTCAAGTAACCATAGTGCATAACCATAACCATAGAAAAGCAAACAACACAATATATCACAATCCATAAAGACCATAACCAAGGCGCAATCAACCATTCCACACCCCAATCACCATCTCGCTCGAATTCCGCTATAAGGCCCAAACAGAACTGCACCATGTGTGCATATAACCAACGAATCACAAACCCCTCATAGCATGGAAGAGTAACACATAGAACATCTCAGATCATGAACAAGCTCAACTCTAACCGAATGACACACTCCTCAACACTAACAGTTCTGAGTCAAAAAATCCGACTTGGTGTAGGATACACATCCTCATTAGGCCTACCAATGAACACCCAAATAAACCCTGGTCATCCATAAATAGATAAATAACCGCCCGAAAGTCCACAGTGGCCTAACCATAACACATACTATTATCTGGCTAGCTTTGGCCATATCTTCACAGTCCACAACCACGAAACAATTTGCTGCTGAAAACTCCCAGTCTCCAAATCCATAGAACACAGGAATCACCATATTTGATCCTAACTCCACCGCCCGAATGTCTAACAAATATCTCATACACGATCATCCCATGAGGAATACTTCTATAAATCATCCGTGCAACATAGCAAAAATTTGAATATCAGCAGTCGATCAACCAGGCAAGTACCGCAATACCAATGAAGCATCTGTAAGTAAAAACATAGTGTGCCTCCTAAATGTACACTCTTCTCGGGTAGTACCAATTAGTTCCAACATCTGAAATTATTTTTGCTGCATAAGCTCATGACTTTCCTTTTCAAATTGAATCGTACAATTGCACATTCAAACCCCATTCTCACACCACAATATACCGCGTCTATTATGCCATCATATGAAAAGTAAGAGGATATCATAATCCGCTCTGAGTCACCAGCAGAATATATACCCGATCTGTCAGAAACCTTCCATTTGATCTCATCCAGGAGAAAACCACAATACGGAACATGCTCCTCATGCTGGTGGGAAATATCCATCTCAAACCATAATAGAAACCATCGAGAACTCTTCGAAGCCCATTTGCCCATAACCAAGCCATCATAACTGAATCTCTCTGACTGAACCAAGCCTCGCAAGTCGCCAAACCCAAGATCATTGCCACAAACACCTGTAGAGACTCACCACATCATGAGTACCCAAAAGAACCGATAATATCCATTACCGTGCTGATCTAACCTACTACCAAGATGTCTTATTTCTCAGAGTTCCTTCTAAATTACCCTCAAGTTGACACTTCAACTTGCCAGAACATCACGATCCTTACACAAAGCTCACCATAAGATATCCTAGCATAAATCACTTTGCTCTAAGGACCATAAGCCGTTGTATTCCCTCTTAAGCACCCCAAAATTACCACAACCGAGGAACCCATTCTGAAGAGACCTTCTGCGAATCTAAATTCGTTTCCTTCACCTTCCTGATACTGAAATGTAGAATCCATAATGATATAGAAATACCGCGAGTCTCGAAACCATCCAATGTAAATCTCAAATTCTAGTCATATAAAAATCCGAAAAATTCTCAATTGCTACATATAAATCTTGAATCCATGAGAACCTTCTCGAGATTCATCTACTCTACTCAAATCTCAATTGCACCGACTTGTTCCCCATCAGCACGACAACACCCAAAGAAGTAATCCACACCTCTAAGCAATCGAGTGAATCAAATTTCTTAGTACATCACATCTACCACGGACAATAGACCCGAATAATTCTAAGATTACTATATATTCGTTACGTGTAGTAAACCATACATCCAGAAATTTCCTTGGTTAAGTAATCCTCAAAACTAGCTTCTGCAGGTCATAACTGATCCACAAGTATGCCTCAAACCGAAACCAATGCAACACGTGTCACGACCCAAAATCCATTAAAGGTCATGATAGTGCCGAACACCACTGTCGGGCAAGCCAACACTAAATAGTTAATTAAATTCTCATTTTAGTATTTCTGAAAACATAAATTTCTTTATATTTAACTAGTAACAAATGAACTTTACGGAATAATATTAACGTTTTCAAATTTCAATGCTAAATATCACATAATCATCCCGGAATCCGGTGTCACAAGTGAATGAGCATCTATTAGGAAGTAAAATAAAATAAAATACAATGGCTGTCTGGAATACAAATTTGGACAGAAAGGAAGATAAGTACTATGAAGGAGACTCTGCTGGCTGCGGATCGTCTCATGAGATGCAGCTCACCTAAGTCCCCATATCAACCACGCTGCTGCGCCCACAAGGCCATTATCCATACATATACATGTACATCAAAATGTACAACAAGTGTAATATGAGTAGGAAAATAACGCGTACCCAGTAAGTATTTCGTCTAACCTCGAAGAATTAATGACGAGAGGTCGACTCCGACACTTACTAGTGGTCCAATAATATCAGGTACAGTAAGGAAACGAATAAATATGAAACAGGGTAAGCATGTGAAATAAACATGTATAAAATATGTGGTACAATTCCACTCTTCACAATTTTTACTTAAACTTTCAACTAGCAAATTCCCTCTGTAACCGGAGCATCTATATGTATATATTTAATGGATTCCATCAAAGAGAATTGTCATAATTCAAATCAGGAGAAATCCCATTTGATAGACTGGTTTTTTGCCAAATATTACGCACGATTCCATGAGGATAATATATATATATATATATATATATATATATATAGGCGTACGGTCCGATACAATATAAACGTAAAATGTGCACTGACGAGGGTCAAACAGCGCGAACCATAGATGCATCTATTTTCCCGCTCACGAATCATACATGCAATACGGTCATTGCTCTCGAATCATATATGCGACGCAGTCAAATATAAATATAAATTTAAGAAATTACCCCGCTCGCGAATCATACCTATGACGCGGTCAAATATAAATATAAATTTAGAAAATTACCCCTCTCGCGAATCATACCTGCAACGCGGTCAAATATAAATATAAATTTAGGAAATTACCCCGCTTGCGAATCATAACTGCGACGCGGCCAAATATAAACATAAATTTAGGAAATTACACTGCTCTCGAATCATATCTACGACGCGGTCAAATATAAATATAAATTTAAGAAATTACCTCGCTCGCGAATCATACCTGCAATGCGGTCAAATATAAATATAAATTTAAGAAATTACCCCGCTCGCGAATCATACATGTGATGCAGTCAAAAATAAATATAAATTTAGGAAATTACCCCGCTCGCGAATCATACCTGTGACGCGATCAAATATAAATATAAATTTAAGAAATTACACCGCTCGTGAATCATACCTACGATGCGGTTACCCATAAGTTTATTAAGGTATTTTATTATTCTTCCATTCTTTTCAAAATACAGTGTTCAAATGAAAACCTTTAGGATTCCCATTTTTTATAAAAAAAATCAACTTCCTCCAAAACATTTAGCAACAACTAAAATACACCACTTTTCAAGGCAAACAATAAACATAAATCGATAACAATATCAACAAGGCATGATGTAGGCCTACACTACCCGGATATTGGAATAATTAGTAGTTACGTATGGACCCTCGTCACCTAGTGCGTATGTAACCCCCCCCCCCCCCC